>JANBQC010000146.1:0-51657 GCA_027576995.1 Dimargaris cristalligena
CAAACTTCTGCAGAAGTGCTATCTGGTGAATTCTTTAGCCTTGACTAAAAAGTTATGTTTATTAATAAGATATTCCATTGAGTATTTATTCTAAAACTCGGGGATTATAAATTGGTAGATGCTCAGAATTAAAGGACTAAACTCAGGCTAAATAATAATAAAAGGGTTAAACTCGTTTGTATAACCAAAACAAAAGGAAAGACAAGGGTCTTTGAATTATATCATTGGTTATATATGGTAAACCATTTGTTGGTATTACCAAAACAATAGTGACAAAGGGATCTTCAAAATAATAATTGGATAGATGAAAATAATTATACCCATTGGTATAACAAAAACAGCAGCATTAAAAAGATACTCAAACTAATAATTGGTTAGGGCTAAAGTTATACCCGTTGGTATAACTAAAACAAAGATATAAAAGATATAAATGAACTTATAATAGGTTTAAGGGAATAGCTAATACTTGTTGAAAGAGTACAACAAGGGTATAAATGTAATACTTGGGGAAATGATCCAATCAACAATAAATATATAAACATTGTATGACAATAACAACTATAAAAAGGGAAAACTTAGGCTAGCAGTGCCAATTCTTTAACTAATCACCTAAATATGGATGGTGGTTTTCAATTAAAAGAGTAAAAATAAATAGGACAATGTCAAATACTACTATAGCCGTTTGGCTATATCACAACAAAATATTTTAAAGAGATATAAATTTATTGGCTTAATATTTAAATACTGCAGGAAGTATTAGGATTCATTTTTAGGACCTTTATCCATACCTTTAATCTACGGGCAAAGCCATTTGGGATTCAGACATTCCTTAGATGTAAAGGTGGCTTCCCAGCTGCTCCTTATTACCCACCGATCATTTTTAATATCAGCGCTATTGATTATAACACCACTCCAACCAACAAACCAGGCCGATAAATACCAAACCATGGGCACAGTTTGGCTTAATTGTCTCAAATTTTGAATGGTGCCAATTGGAGTAAATTGATAAGATTTTAGGGTTGTATTGGGGGTTGAATTTGTCCGAAGTTGTTTGTTTGATTACGAAATGCAGGGCAGCTCGCTTAATTATGCGGGGCTGCTGCATGGCCCCAATCAGCTATTATATTATTGAAATTTCTTACAAACATTCAACCACTATAGAACTATTTTATGGTCGACAGTATATAATACTGAAGGCCAGGCATATAGTAAGGGCGTGAATGTATGTTAATTGAAAACTAGACCATCGAGTTGATTAAAATGGTATACAGTCACTGGAGTTTCTCACTGAATTCCAACCCAAACTCGAGAGAATAAACCGATAAATGCACAAATAATGGCTGAAACAGTCACTGGCTCACATTTCGTGCCAGATAAAATAAATTATAACTTTAGTAGTATTTATTGGGCTTACGGAAGCAAGGAACCCAGAGGTTCAAAAGTAATATACTGCGAAAATTATACTCTAAGAAAAGTAGGAAATTAAGGGGTGATCGGGTACAACTAGTCAGGCAAATCCTTGGTTTATAAAGAAATAAGGCAAGCCTACTAGTATAGTAGAGGTACTGTATATTAAAATTGTAAGTGTGGTCATTGGTCCAGAGGTTCTTACTGAATGATTGGCTTTCAAAAGCAGATATTCAGCAATAGTCATTTCTGCAACGTTTCTGAATTGAAGACATTTATTCCAATACAATTAGGCCTTTGCAAAAAGGTAAAAAATATATAATAAATAAGGAACCGCTCATAAAAATCAGGCCGAGACAGTGGATGGATCCGGAGTAGGCCGAAGGGTTTGTTTAGCCCGGGAAAGCACCGTATTAACCCGCTCACGGATACTGTCACTGGTCGCCGTCACTTGCAAATCCTTGAGGCTAATAATGGCCAAGTCATCGTCGATTTTTACCTGCAACGACACGACAGTCTCATCACCTATTGTCGGCGTGGGTGGTTGGTCATCCACAGAGGTGTCCTCATCCATACGCTTGTCGGCCTCGTCCGCGGTTTCGGACAAAGGGGCGTCAGTAACGGTGGTGTCTTTCTCAGCGATGGCTGATTGGCTTGCTGTCGTCTCTTGAGCGGCTTCTTGGGGACCAGGTGCCTCTACAACTTGCCCCTCCTCCTTTTGTTCCAGGCACTCCGCCATCCGTAGCGTAGCTGATTGGTCAAGGGTCACAATCGGGCCGAATTGGTTTTTCAGGGCCTCGACCACTGTGTTAATTTGATCAGGGGTAAATCGGGAAGCGTACTGGTGGTTGTGGGAGGGTTTGGTGGTAGGCGACGGGGCCTTGGGACTGCTACTTCCGTGACTATGGCCGCATTCCGATTTGGTCATCTTCACCGAGGCGGGACTGGACTCGACGTTCAGGATAATGGCCAGAATAGAGTCGGCTACCATATCATTGACATAGTTGCCGATCCATTCCAATTCTACAACCCCGAGTTCCGGTTTGTGGACTACATCGACGGTGTTATAGACACGCAGTACTAAACTAGAGGTATCAGCCGAAGGGGAGGGCCCGGAGGGGGTGCCAAACTCGGTTTCGGTTTCGGTCTCGGCCTTGGCCTTGACATTGCAACTGGCCTCAAACTGGTGGAATTGGGCGCTGGGATCAAATTGATGGGTACCCTCTATCCGGTTCGGGGGGTTCATTTGCACCGAGATCTTTTCCACGACGCCGAACATTTGCTCCAGGTGGTATTTCAAAAGGGAATGGGTGGCGTTATAGGAGACTACCTGGCGTTGCAGAATTTCGGAGGTACTGAGACCGGTGAATTCATTGAGATGGGCCTCATCGACGATACGGTATTCGTAGTCCTTGACCACCAGGATGCCGTCTACGTGAAGGGTGGCAGGGGGTTGATCAGCATCGCTATTCTCGGTATTTTTAGCCCGCTTGGCCGCCGCGGGACCATCGGCCTCGGGATCCGCGTCGTCTGAATCCGTCGCGGTGAGAAGTAACTGCTCCTGGTGTCGGAGAAAATCCACGGTTTGCTGGGCTAAGCCACCCACCATTCTGGACACCTTTTCGGCCTTGAAATAGATTTCTACCGTCTCACAGTTCTGTGGGGTATAGATCTTAGTATTCATATCATTTTCGGTAAAATGGTCCTGGAGCGCCGCCCGCAAGCGACCCATGTTGTTGGTTTCGCCGTGGACCAGGAGCACATGGGGGGCATTGACTTCGTAAATAAACTCGCTGTTTTGGGTGTAGTCGACATGGGCCGAAAAGGAGATGGAGCCAATGCTCATGCGCATCGGGAGCGTACCACCATTGACGGATTCGATTTCATCGGGCTCGTTTAGGATACGACGGGCCAGGGTCCCTTCGACGGAATAGCCGGTAATGATGACACCATTCCGCTTATCAGGGCACCACCGCTCAAACAACTGACGAGACAGGCCATTCTAGGTAGGGGGGGATGGGCATTATCCGGAGTAATAAAAGGTGAGTAAGGGTTAGGATAGGTCTAGCATGGTAGAATAATCACTCGAATTACCTAGCGGGTATGTTAAGTGATCCCCCGGGAAGTGCATATATGAAGACCGGAAGTTGAACGGAAATGTAATCGCGACTCTTACCTGTAACATCCCTGGACTGGCCATCATGACACACGGACCGGTGTCATCGAACCGCTGCAACCCGCGGAGATAGGAGATGTGCTTAAAGATAAATGGATTGGAAATTGCGAACTGGCGCCGGATATGGTCGTTCATCATATTGATGTAGGTTTGGTAGATGGCCATACATTTCTTGGCCAAGGACGAGGCATAGTAAATAGGGATGGACTTCAGATCATCGTGGGACTCCCAGTACTCCTCCAGAATTAGGAGCAATTCCTGGGCTCGGCCCAGCGCAAAGACCGGGATAAGACAACGCCCCCCTCGCTGGACGACCTGGTGGGTTAAGGCGGTGAAGCGGGCCTCGCGCTCCACCCGGGGTTCGTGACTTTGGACGCCGTACGTGGATTCGCAAATGAGTAGGTCGATGGGTACATTGGGATTCTCGGCGGCCATCAAGTGCCGATCTTCTTCCCGGGAATAATCGCCCGTGTAGAGGATTTTTATATCGGCGATCTCGATGAGGAACATGGCGGCCCCCAGGACATGGCCGGCGTTGAATGCCGTAAAGCGGATCCCGTCCACCTCCACCACTTCATGGTAGTCGATGGCCTCGATGCGCTCGAAGCTCTTTCGCATGTTTTCTTCCTCGTACAGCTGGTTTTCACCGGAGGCACTGCTTACACGCACGTAGTCACCCAGCAACCAGCGGTAAATGGCCTTGGTGGGATGGGTCATGAAGGTACGCCCCTGGAAGGTGGTCTTTTCCATAAAGTAGGGGACGGCCGCCGCATGGTCCAAGTGAAAATGGCTCACCAGGAGTAGGTCAATCTCGGCGGGATCGATCATATCAAAGAACGGTAGGGCGCCGATGCCCGTGAAAGCCGGATGGACCCCAGCATCGAGCTAGTGGTAGTGGTAGTGGAAGTGAAGTAAAAGTGGAAGTAGGACAATACATGGGTGCCGAATCAATTAGTCGACGGGGCTGGCTAGGGGATTATAGGGAGGAGCGGGGTTGCTGGAAAGTAGCACGCTCGCCCTGGGAGTGGGCGGCGAAGCTGAACGAGCTACGACGAGTTCCGGGGCTATATTTGAAACGTACCATGATCTTTTTACCCTTGAATTCGATCACGATGCATGACCGGCCTACTTCATTGCCAGCGCCCAATGGGGTGATGCGCAGCACGTCGGACTGGCCACGGATCGGATGCTCATAGGGTTTCCGCTTATATGCCATACTAAAAGATTATGCACTGGTTGGGATAAAAAATACAATTTATTAGAGAATTGAAAAGGAGAGTATTGGCAATTAAACGCTTAGACAATAGAGGAAAAGGCAATGGAAGCTGGAATGGAGTGGAATAAACTGGGCGAATGCAAAACAAGTTAATGGAGAAAAGACGCGGAAGATTGGTGGCCAAGTGGAATCGCCTACTGAGAAGGGACGGAGCTCACTGTAGGGCTCCGCATGATATATGAAATTCAGGGTTTGGGAATAGCTCTGAGGGTTTGAGTTCCTCCTTTCCAGCGGGATGAGGGGCTAATTATTATTGACACTGCTAGGGTACCAATTTATTCTAAGGGGGGGACGATAATAAGCCTTAAGATATTAGGAGTGCGCAATAATGAATGGGTAATAGAATAATCCACTGATTTTAAGCAGATCCAAGCAATGGCGAAACTAGTCCACCTCTGAAAAGGGCCATTAAGAAGGACTATTCGTTGTATTGGCCCCCTTATTCATTCAAAATCATCCAGCGCAGTTGCTGAGGCTCCATGCTGGCCATGAATGGGGCGGCACAGGCCACATAGTGCTTCAGAGCCACAAGTATAGTTTTTAGGTGATTTCTATGTTAATACATCAGTATAATAAGCGGAAGAAGTACAGCGAATGAGGTGTTCTAAATATAAAATAGTAAACTGGCCTTGCTACACTCTTCTACACGGGAATCCCCAGGAAAATCCACTGGATTCCCTCGATTCGGCACATTGGGGTAGAATAATTATAAAAATAAATGGGATCGTTAGAGTGGAGTGTACGGGAAGCCCCTCCCCCCTTGTATAGCGCCTGTATAGTTTAGTTAGTGAGTGGTGGCGAGTCAGGGTGAATGCCGCCTGGTATAGGCTTGTCCGTCACAAGGTGGGGGGGTGTTATATTACTTCATTCCTTCGGGTACATTCGGTGCATGGAAGTAGAAGACCTACGAGGGACTGGAATATCTGCAGCGCGATGACTCATGGGTAGCCTGCCGCTATTGTCTGTGTGGAGCGACTCGCAAACCCCCCTGGAAGTCGATGCCATCTACTCTATTCCTTTGGTTACTAAGAGCCATGCACCACCACCTTTGGGCTGCACAGCTTAGGGCTGGTAGACCACTGCTACTACTCTCACACATGCATCAAAAATACTTCCTTATCAGTTGGACTGCATGTCCTGCCTGGTATGCTTTCATGACCAAGTGTGAACAGAGAGAGATTAACCGAGACACCAGCCGCCTAACTGAGCTGCACGGTGATTGTTTCCCTTATATAATGACAGTGTACGAAGAGAAGAGAAGGGAAGGGAGGGGGAATGAATGGGAGAAGAATAAGCCAAGGCAAGAAATACCTCCCGCCGCGCCGCGCTTCAATGAGTGATTAAAGGCAAGGTTTCAGCCTGCTTCCGCTCCCCTTCTTTACTCTTTTATCCCTCCTTCTCATTGACTTGGGTTTTTACCGCCCTCTTCCTATACTACTTTTCCCGAATTGCACAAAGTTCATTCGCCTCCCTTCCTTCCTCTATCCATTCCCTACCGTCTAAGTTTCTCTTACTAATAAATAAATACCTATCTCTATATCTATATATTTCCCGGGTTCTTCAGCAGCGCCCATTGCTCCGTTTGTCCAGTTATTTTACCCGAGCTCACCCCTCGTTTCACCCAGCCACCATGGACCACCGCCCATTCACCCCGGATGCCGTGCTTAGTTTCGTCTTCTTCCACTGGCCTCTCCGTACCACTGGTCAACTGGTGCTTGGCTGCTTGGCCGTGGCCGCCCTCAGCATGGTCGAGCGATTAGGCTCTCGCCTCCTTTACACCCTGATGCCTAGGTAGGTGAACCACAACAATATCCATAGGGTCCTCTTCCCATAGTCCAGGGCCGTATCCAGTTGGAGGAATAGCTTACATACAAAGAAGGAAGGCAGGTGGGGAGGACCTTTCCATTTCCACTGGACCAGTGCCTGCTGCTGCCCCTTGAAGAGCCCGGCCCTTAAATGACCCGGCCCCCCCTCTCCTTGGGTGTGTGCGAAAAAAGGGGGGGGGGCTTCAAGCCATAGAGCTTGCTGTCCGTTGATTTGGCACAAGGCAGTCACCCCCATCTTCATTTTAATTAGTCCCCATCCTCGGCTTTTCTGTAAAAGCATGGTGTGGACTATGGGTGCATCGTTTATCTGATATTCATGCTGGACCTATCTGATATTTCTGCTGGTGGTATTGCTGACACCAATAGATCCGAGTCCGTTTATTCCCGCTCAGCCCTGAAGACGGCCATTTACGCCCTCATCACCATCGTCCGCTACATTATCATGCTGGCCATTATGACGGGAAGCCGCGCCATTTTCTGTACCGTCATTCTCAGTCTAGCCACCGCCCAGTTCGTTTGCGAGGTTCGTGAGGCCCAAACTGCTTCATCCGGCTATATCAACCTTGAAAATTCACCCACCAAACCCGCTCCACGTCCTTTACCCCACGACTGCGCCATGTAATCACCCGTCCCACCGCTTACCCTGCCTCTACACCGTCTAGCCGGCCCCTAGCCCACCACCTCCCAACGCCAGTCTACTCGTGGCCTGCTTCCAGGGGCATAGAGACTGGCTCATTCGGTCTTTTTATATTTATCTCTACTTATGTACTATTATATGTTTACAACCTCCCAAATAGTTTATTTTTACTGGCCCCATTATATACCTCTGAGTCACTCCTCTCTTCGTTTAGTTGAGTCACCACTGTCTGTATTAAACGATGCTGCCTTTTGATAAAATTTAGAGTAGTAAGGGGTCATTTGGACCATATCTATATCCCAAATACTGCTTGACTATACTACACATTCAATTCAAATCGACTCCCGAAGCTGGTGTATATTTCTGCTCACCGACTTTAACCTCATGGGCAAGGTAATTTCTTACTCCGAGTATTTATTGCTTCATTTTAAGGACCATAGGCGAACGAACGAGTTACAGAAGAAACTTGACTAATTAATGTAGTCATCTACTCCGACTCCTGGGCAAGGAGGCCAGTTTTAAACCAGCGGTCCCAGATGTTCCGTACAAACTCCTCGATACGTGGCGCCTCTTCCTTGACCATTGTTTTAAACTGCGCACGGGGCATCGTGGCTGAGAGCACGGGAAACATATAGGCAAAGAGCGTCGCATCCAGTAGAGATGGCTGGAGGGCCGAGGCTGGGTCAGTGGTGGCCGATTTGGTGAAGAAGTAGGGATTGTGGTGGCCGCCCAAGTGATCCGCCAACGCCTGGAGTACCGTTAGTGCTGAGCGGTAAATCTCCTCGGGTTGGACTAAGCCACGGTGCGAAAAATGAGCGGCCACTTGCCGGGTTTTTTGGCATTGCTGAAGCCAGGGTTCAATGTGATTCACCGGCCAGGGGTAGTGCCCTCCGTAAGCGTAGCGGGTCTGTTCGCGGAAATTAGCCGGCTCACACCAGAAATAGTAACGCACGGCCACATCGACCTGGTTTTCGAGCAGGGCCAGAAGGGCCCGCTGACGGGCGGCGTCTGGGTCACTACTAGGTGAATCGGTTGGTTTACCACTGGCATCCGTGGTCTGGCTGTCCGCCGGAGTGGAGGTGGAGGCGGCTGACGTCAGGGTCCGGTCGAGCGCGGGCAGGCACTGGTCGTAGTGGGTGCGTAAATAGTCTAAAATGTCCTCGTCGGCGATACACTGCCGGTCGGCGGTGAGCAAATAGGGAAGCCGGCCGTTGGGGGCTTTGAGGGGTTCATTACAGTACACGGTGCGGAACTCCAGGCCCAAGAAGGTCAAGTAGGCCAGCCAGCGTAGGGACGGCGGATCGAACGAGGTGACATCGTCTTGGAACCCCGGACCATAGCAATACAGGACGAGACCGTTCGACGACTCTTGGTCGGCCTTGGTGGATGTGCCTTGGGGAATCGGGAAGGTCTTGAGGGGGAAGGAAGTGGCCGCTAGCTGATTAAGCAGACTGCGAATGGGCGAAAGAGGGGAGGCCATGGTGGGAAATACACTAAATAAGCGTGGATTACGAAAGGCAATGCATGAAGAGTTTCGCACAGCCCAGGCCCAACTTTACTTAAGGGGAATAGCGGATGGTTCTGTGGGTAAATGGACCAGGGGTTTTGTACAGCTAAGTTGGTGGGGTGTCTTGCCCGCCACGGCCCGTCTACACGGAGGTATTCTCCTCCGGTCCGTCGCTATTCAACTTTATACTGTCAGAGCGGTTTAATTGTTCTTTGGGATACCCTTTCTCCTGAGACCATAAGGTTATGTGGTGTGGTCTATTGCATACCCCGTGAATTATTTCTGGGGCGCCCACACGGCCCTGTTGAACCCTTTTCCCTTCAGCTGACCAAGTGGTGTCGCTAATTTTTAAACCGGCCGACCTCATTCGGCCCTTCCCTGTTTTCTCTATTAGCTTTCCTATAGTCTTTTATTTTTACGCAAAGGTGCTTTCTATTGCCACGCCACGCCATTCCTTCCCGGCCGGCCACCCATCGCTTCGGCGCATCGTTTCCTCAGGTTTATACGCACCAACTACCTCTACTTTAACCGAGTCGTCGGTACCAAACCACCAACTCCTCGACCACCTGCCCAGCCTAGAACCCGCCTCGCAAGGCTACAGCCATAGCCATGTGTATTGTATTTTGGTACACCTGCCAGGACGGTCCCTACAAACTGTAAGTTGAACAATGGCCTGAGTTGGATAATCTGACACCTGCCTTATATATATATATCTATATATCCAAACCAACCAATAAAATCCAATCTCACCAATGCCACTTCCGTACCCTCCCCCTCCTCCCAACATGCCATCCCCTGCAACCACACCATGCCAACCTCTAGGGTACTCGCCTCCAACCGCGATGAACACCTGGAACGCGTTACCAAACGGGCCGACTGGTGGGAATTTCCCCACTCGGATATTCTGGCTCCCCGGGACCTTCAGGCCAAAGTGAGCGGAACGTGGATAGGCATCAGTAAACGGGGTCGGATTGCGACTCTGACCAATTCCCATGTCGAGGATACCGGAAATGGTCGCCCCATCGCCGGCAGCGGCGGGTCCAATAGCAGCAGTCCGGGAAACGCCAACGCTCCGTCGGCCATCGCTATTTCAACCAAGATTTCCCCTACCCGTCCCATCCACAAATTGAATTTATTAGGTTCCCCAGTGGCGGCGGCGGCGGGATCCCCTACGACTCCCGCAGCGACCCATATGTTGTCGTTGTCGTCCCCCCCTTCCCGCGGCATCCTAGTGCGCGATTTTCTGGAGGGGGTGGGGGAGTCGCCCCTAGCCTACCTACAGGGTATGGTCCAGCGTAGGGAAGCCCCCACCTACGCGGGGTTCAATCTGCTGGTGGGGGACCTATGTCAGCCCACCTTTGCCTTTCTCAGCAACAGGAGTTCCACCGAACCCAATGTGGTCCGGGCCACCCCCGTACATCAAGTACAAGCTGTATCCAACGGCGAGTTGAACGACCCCGAATGGCCACGCGTGCAGCGCGGTTCCTTAATATTCGCCGAAGTCATTCAAGCCGCCATCGCCACCGAGCGAGCCTCCCCCACCCCCCACGGCCCCCCCGCCTCCCCAGGTACCACCACCACTACCACTACCACTATTCCACCGCCTTCCCCTCCATTGGGCTACGATCCGGCCCATGCGTTAGTAGACCGATTATTTGCATTCCTTCGGGACTCGTCGCCGTTTACTTCGACCAATTATCCACAATCTGAAGCGGATATACGTAAACCCATCTGCTTACCCGTCTTTGAACGGCACGGGAGGCTGTACGGAAGTACGATGAGTACCGTGATCGTGGTTGACCACAATAATCGGGTAATTTACCATGAACGGGAGGTCGTGGCCCCCGACGGTTCACCGGTCTCTGACCCAGGCCGTTGTTTCGAATTTGTCATTGACCCCGAGTAGACGACCCCCATCACCCTAGACAATTGGCTTATTTTAGTTAGAATACCCTTTCCATCGAAGCACTTCCCTGCTAACATCAGTTGTTGTTTTTTTTCAAAAACAACAAAAAAACATACCAATAGTAATATAATACCAAAGTACGGGCACGAATGCGTTAGAGTTTTATTTTTAGTTATTATATTATTCTACAGTTTTGTCATCTTGCCATGTCCCCCTATCGTGGGCCGTTTTCAACGATAATGTAATAAGAGTCGGTTTCCAAAACCCCAACCCCAGTTTTTCGGTATGGCAGATTCTCTCCGTCCTTTAGTATATGTAGTAGTTGCTCGGTTTACAGCTACTCTTGCATCTGATTAATAGAAAGATCAAGATGAGACAGGTTTGAGAACACGGTTGGCCTTCTTTTTGGGAACGGGAGCTAAGTAAAGAAATTAAATTAGGTCAGACAGCCGAAATTAGTTGTATTAAATGGAGTATAGTAATGGTCACTAGAGTTTCAATCACCTTTATTCCCGGGAACAAGGGTGGGTGAACGAATGATGGTCTGGAAGAAATTAGGGACCCGAATCCCTTACCGTGGTCATTCTCGCGTAAATAAAACTTTCGGAGGATTAAAACGGCCTTCTCTCGTTGGATACCGTCAATCGCTTCGTAGGTGGGAAATCGACCATAGTCCCTACTCTCGGCGTACGATGGATCAATGAATGAAGTATGATACCATATTATAGATTAGTGGGAGGTCCATTATTATCATAGAAGTTGGGTAAATGTATAAAGCGTGGCCGTTCATTTTCGGGTTGTCTACCTTGAATTAACTTCTAATACGGAGCCGCATCCGCCAAAACGTTCATTTCGACACCCGAAATACACTGTCCGAATGCCTACAGAGGGGAGTTTAAAATAAACAAAAATGAAATTCAACAATGAGCACAGATATCCTATACATAAGAGAATGTGTTAATGAAGCCCGAATTCAATATATATATATATAGTATAGTATAGCACACGGTCCGAATCCAACCCGGATACCCAATAACTAAACCATAGTCCAGTGGTGAAGCCTCCACCTACCAATTTGGCGTAATGCCGAGGCACACATCACGCAGGGCTCTACGGTCACAAACAAGTCCGTCTCCGTGAATACATCGGCACTATAAGTTGGTGGTAAACAAGTCGAGGAGGAGGCAAAAGTATCTGTATCAATCGACTCGGCGGTGCCTTTATCCGCCTCCACTGTGGCAGGACGATGGTGTAAGCCAGCGGTAAGGGGTGGTGCTACCTTCTTCCCCTCGGGTGCTAGCCGGGGAACTCCAGTCGGTGCTGAGTCCAGACCGAGAATGCGGTCAATGGCCACCAGTTCGGCATGGCGAGTGGCATTGAGGGTCTGGTTGGTGTAATTGCGACCCCGACCGATAATGGTCTTGTGGTGCACGAACACGCAGCCGACCGGGACTTCGCCCTGCGTGTAGGCTTCCTCGGCCTGGGCGAAGGCGGCCCCCATAAAGGTGTCGGTCTCGGTGGAGGTATACCTATTCGACATGGTAAAGTCCAATGGGGGAGTATAAATAAAAATATTATAAAAAACCTAAATAGTACAGCAATTCGCTACGGCCCGGTTATTGGGTTGTAGGTGGTGTAATGCGGTAGGTTGGTTAGGAAGGTTCGCTCGCCTTCAATTGTGGGGGAGGGAGGGGCACTAACATATCACTCTAGCCTTAGTATACTATCCACTATGATGCATTTGGAAAACTATTTTCTACGTTGGGCATAGCTAAAAGTCTGTGGTGAACCTAATCACGTGATGAATAGGGATGTTTCATGTTGGTGGTGGGTGGGATTACACGACATGCCCCCCTTAGGAGATTATATTACGCTTAATGCAAAAGTAAGTTACCCCCAAAACCAGAAGTGGCAGTCTTATCCAGCCCATTGTTAGTTATTAAACTGGATGTAAACCTCGCCCAAAAGAGAATACGCTGGGAAATTGCCAAATGGTAGTCGCTCAACCCCAGCTTTTGCCTCTCTCACATGTCTGGGTGTGATATTAGCCAATTTCCCAAATTAACCTGGGCCAACTCTTGTTTCAGCCATACACAGGGGTACCACAAGGCTAAGTGGAAGAAACCACTGCGAAACGTTTCCATTTATGTAAAAAGTAAGTGCCGTTGTACACACATTGCATCTACATACACCAGTGTTCCTTGTGAATGGCGCCAAAGGTGGAGGAGGAGCTGGGTGAGAATATTAAGCAAAGGCTGGGGGATATTCGCCACCGGGTAAAATCACGTCCAGCATTAGCCAGCGTACTTTTAATCCACGGTTAGACGAGTCGATAATAATGCCCGGCAGTATTGTATAGGATCCCTAGAACGTGATAATTAAAAACCAAAATATATGGCAATGGCTATAGTATTTTGCATTGGCAGATATTACATATCACCGTTTGAAAATTGGCTAAATGTTACTCAGCCAAAAACCATCCCCACTCAACCGACACCACCCTACCTCCAAACCAATCCAAACCGCCAACACACTAACCTAAATCCGTTGAATCTAAATTCTATTTACGATTTAATATTCTTTCGAATCTAACTAACTCTGTATTCAGAGCCCCATGCAATGTATAAATGAGAAGGGTGGTAACCAGACACTTGCGGGTTGCCTAGCTGGTATGGCAGGTTTCCTTGAAATCCCCTCCGTGGAGGGACTTGACTTCCGCGACCAGCTGTTCAAAAGCACACAGACCCGTGGCCACCGAGCAGGCTCCGTAACCCGGCACCACCACTTGTTCATTATGCCGAACCCGTACATAGAAGTCCTGCGTCCCGTCCTTCACCCACAGCTCAAACGCAATATTAGCCCCCATGGGCACGATGGTGGATGAGGTAAACGACCGTTGCTGGATTTGGCTAGCGGACACGTCAGCGGTGGTGGATTCAAAAATGGGGTCACGTTCCAGTTCCAAAAGCGCCAACATAAAGAAAATAATGCGGGCGTGCGCGAAATAGAAGTTACCCAACGGGTAAGCGCCCAAATACGGTAAATCAGCCGTAGCAATGCCCGAGTTGTAGGCGGCGATGACTTTTCGCATGGTAGTAAATATATTGTCCAGTAGGGGCCAGGCCATGACATGGTTCAGCACATGGGGTTCACTGGACCGGTTGGAACGGGCATGGCTGTAGAAAGCGTAATTTTGGATATCGTCCAAGTATTCTAATTCTAGTAAATCCACATTGGTAAATACCCGGCAGCTCTTGGGGGGAGCTCTCTGGGCCGTTTTACCCGAGGCGTGTTCCCCCCACTGGAAGCTACAAATATCGTAAAGGGGAACCAAATGTTTGTGGAAAGCCCATTGGGGTAGTCCCAGCTCTTTAAAATAGGGGTCGAACCGCTGCTTGAGGCGGTCCCGGGTGACTTTAGCCCGCTGTTCAATCCAGCGCATACCCTCGGGCCCTTTGACCAGGGCCTTCCAGGCCGGGCAAATGATGTAGGGTTTCAGTAGGCGTTCATCTTCGGAGAGAGTAGTTCCATCCACCTCAATGTCGAAATCGGCCTGGTCCGTGGGGTCAATACCCCGCTCCGACCAAACGGGCGATGAATCGGTCGAGGCCCCGTCGAATTCCCAGGCGTTCAGCTGATCGGCCAGATCATCGAGGGAGGTACTGTTGAGGGCTTCCACCGCCGCTGTCACTGCAGCCACCCCTCCCGTACTCCTAGGCGGAGTTCCTTCCAGTAAACCCCGCCGGAATGACGCCATGGAATTTTCGGTCCGACTAGCTCCGCTGTCACTGAACTGCCAAATGGGGACGACGGGGTTGAGGGAGGAATAAGGCAGCCAGTTTTCTTTCGGCTGGTTGGACTGGACCTTGAGATAATCTTGAATAGCCGCTTGGTACCGGTGCGCCAACCGCACTCCCTGTTGCTTCATTTCGTTCCGACCCACTTGGTTGAGCTCATAGGGGGTACTATAATGAATCACGGGTGGCCCCGTCAATATCCAATCAAATCGACGTTGCATTTCGCTGGAAAAATCGCTGGGGGGGTTTTTGCCCTTAAAAAAAGCCTTGGTAATGTCGGCTAGGGCGCGGTTCATTTTGGTAATATTGGCTTCCTTGGGGAACCGTGAACCGTGGCGGGTAATTTGCTCCAGTTTCAACAAGGTAAACCCTACGGGGTGACTCTGGGGTGGCCCATGGGCCAATGTAGGCCGGATGGTGCGATGGTCGTACGGTGTGCGGGTATTTAAACGCCATGATAGGCCAATAGTATTGGGGGCCAGGCCGGTTCCCTCCGAAACAGGCCTTGTATAAACCATATGGGGCTGTAAAACAAGGGCCTGGGCAAGCCAGAGACCGAAAAAGTAAACACTGTACATAATAATGTCTATTGTGAAATAATGGTAAATGGATATACGTCTATGCAGGTGGTGCAATGCTTGGTTTCAGATAAAGCGATTCGGCCTGAAGAATACGTAAATATATTCCAACAACCAGCGAAAATATATAGCGGCAGTGGGCAGCTAGAAAAAAAAGGGTGAAACTCAATGTGGTCTATAGGATTCCAGAGAGAAAAAAAGTCGGTATTAGTGTAGAGTGAAATAAATCATTAAATAGTCCACGTAATGGTACCGCGGCTGGGGATATGTACATGTAAAAAGGAGTGATAAAAGCAGGGAAGCCAACCAGAAAAGGCCCGGTCGGGATAATTAACAATGAAAAAAGGGAAGCAAGCGTCGGTTGAATTCACTCATAGGGATAGCTACGAGGGAAGTCCGACCATGAGGGTTTTTATAGTCGATAGGAGCGAGCGTAAGAGAAGAAGGGGAAACAGGTCATCCGGTTTGTTACGTGGACCGCCCCCACTATATCCCCGTACTCCTCTCCTTTGAGTTACCCTCCAATCGTACTAGTGGCTTTCGTGGTAGGGGGGATTATAGGAGCCCTATAGTACTATAATTGGCGGTAATAGTTTTGCCTTAGACTGATACGACTGTTACAGGGGCGAGTCAGAGGATAGGAGTATGAAAGGGGCGGTGGCAAGAAAAAGAAAAAAATAGAAGGGGGGAGAGACGAGGCAGGACGGGACGATACATAAGCCGCCGTTGTGCAACCGTCCAAAAGTTGGTGCGCTAGTGACAGCCATTAATCGGCTTCGGTGGGTCGTTCCTGAGCTTCGTCAGGCCAGCCAATCGCGCCGAGTTGGAAGCCCTACTCGTAACCCTTGCGACCCGTCGAGGTTTAGTTCATAGGCCGGTTCCCTCCGCTGGTGAACATATTGGAATACCTTGGTGACCACCATGCCTTTATATATATATATAATTCCCGTATCTCGATCATGGGCAGCGGGCAGACCGTTTATTTATCCTGTTAACATATGACTAGGAGTATTGTAATGACCTGTATAAAATAATCACTTTAACGTACATTCTAACGCAATTTTTTTCACAAGACCCACCTCCCCTCCCCCTCGCTTGGTTGTTGGGGAAGATGTCATATATGGGGCATTCCAGTCCCTTCTAATCTTAGTCGCCTGGCGCGCGAGTTACATTTGGAACTTTTGGAGGGAGAGTAGGGAAGCCAACTCCCTCCTCCCCTCCTTTTATTTTTATATTTTATTTGGCCCATTTCGTGGTAGAGACCTATACTAAGGGTTGCCGGTAGATTTTCCTAAAATTTCAACCGTTAAGGCTCATTGTATTATTATTCTTTGGTGTCCCGATTTGGCAGGAATAAATGGAAGCGAGGGATATGACAGTGGCTGGACCGACACGGCTCCAACTGCACCAGGAAATGAATGGACTGTCAGCCACTGCAGTCTCACACGCCTCGACGCAATTGGGAAGCGCTGGGCAATAGCTATTTTGGGCCCAGGAATTAAATTTCTTACCGAATGCGCCCTTTTAGTACATCATGGTGCTTCCGCACCGACTCCCCCGTGATCGTGATTTGCGCACATTGGCGATCGCCTAAAGCACCGTCATTTGATTACTATACAGAGACGGTATAGTCGTCCAGCATGGGTGGATTGGCCATTTGATTATAGTTTTAATATACTGTCAAGTAATGGCAGAGGTATTAAGAATCGTGACTTACGTGACATGTTAGCCCTTGTATATTAAAGCGTTTCCCGAATGAGTCGCACCAGGCCCAACATTGGAATACATTCTAGGCCGCCGTTTTTCATGAATTTACTAATTCATCATAGATATAATCATACTATTTAGTGATACACTGTGTTTGTTTTACACCAGTGGGTCTACCCCCTCGTAGACTACAGTACGCATAAGAATTATCTGCGAATTGGGCGGATATGTTATACATTAACCAAGGCGGAGTCCGTCCCGGTGAAAGAACTGATACATATTATTGTGTACACCTCAACAGAGACTTGGGTCTCTTTCTAGGAAGGGAGTGCAACCTATTAAAATATGGGGGATAGTGGGAGGAGTAGGAGTAGGAGCAGGAGCAGGAGGGACACATTCGATGTGAAACGACTTATGCGTCACCAACCCCAACGTGGTAGTATTACCCACTACACTTACTGCAACGCCCACCTAAAAAGAACTACGTTGTGGTTCCCAAGTGGACTAGACTAGTGTGACTGTACCCCTTTTACGGGGCACGAATGGTATGCCTTTGGCGTGGTGTTAACGAGCCAGTGAATGGTCTAGAAGATGGAAGAGGGGGGAGGAGGATAAAGTTTCGTCGCCACTATTAACCTTAATGCCTTTAAGGCGTCCCGACCACACTCACTGTGGTAAAAATGGCAATAGATGTCTGGCATCCTGAACTCGCTGCCCCCGATGACCCACGACGATACGACCGGTCTCGAAGATGAACACCGCCACATCTGCCGTTGGTTTTGGTAATTACAGTTTGGCAATTTACTAGGAAGACAATGATCGTTCCATTTAACACAGGCCGCGTTGAAAACGGTTAATTTAGCCTTAGCAGATAAGTGGCAATGGCTTGCCAAAGTCACAGGTTCCTTTTAGTCGATCACGGGGGATCTAAGGCCGAAACCCCCCCGTTTTTTACCTTCTCTTGTTTAGGGAGTTGGAGGCGGAAGGGAAAGGGGATGGGGTTTTGGATTATTCCCAAGGTGATTCCATATAGGTGCCCAAAAGTAATACCAGCGGATGTAATTGCGAGCAGACATGCCAGATGAGATGGGCGCTTTGCGGGGCTAGGCTGGGAAGGGAGGGGGCGACACAGCAGCATCTTGGGCGCCCATCCCCCCACAGTCAACGTGTACCCCCACACCCCCCAATCCGTGTACCCCAGAGCTGGCTGGCGGTGTCTCCTATCATTGGCCTTCCTTCACGGATACTTTCTGTCTCCGCTTTGCTCTCGCTCGGACGCCCATTAGAAGGTAAATAGGAATAATGATTTAGATAGATCAGCCGGCCGACCAACTGATCTACTTTGCCCCATCGGGCTTACATGGACGCCTAGTTTGCTGCCCCCCCCCCACTTCCCGCCTCTCATTCACTCAAACCGTTTTCCGAAAATAAACTGTACCCTTCTAGTGGTCCCTCGCACTGGAATTATACAATGTGGAATCCCCGATGGAGTAACCATCAGGGCTCCGTCTTAGTTTAAGGATAGATTAAGAGAGGGTCAGCACTGTGGCGAAGAGGCTGGGAATATTTCCGACTAAAGGGAGGTAGGTAGGTAGGGGAAGAACTACACTTCCCCTCCACCCTCTCTCTCTCTCTTTTGTTGCCCATTATGTCACAGGTGTGTTGATCTTAGTTCTGGTCGGGAATATACATCCCGCTAGTCAACTAATTAAACCACCCACCCTCCCCCTTTAACCAATTAAATTATAAGTACTACCTGATGTGGGGTTACACGGCCCTCCCGGATGTGGGGGAAGTTGAGTTAGCCGCCGTCTTAAACTTGGGCGATACACCGATCCCTTGTATTTCCTGCCCTTTCTTGCCCACTTCCGCTATATCAGCGATAGGAAGGTAAGCAGCAGGCTAACATTCCCTATAGGGAAACATTCGGGTCGATTTGGGCGTATCGGTCTAAAACTTGGTATGTACTGGAAATGGCAAAATAGACAAGGCGTGTGCTGTTTTTAGTCCGTAAAAGCCCAGCAATCCGGCTACCGAAGTTCCCGGCACAAAGCTGGGTTATGCTTATCCCGTGGGGACTACTAATTCGGGTACATCCTATCCGGTCGACAATGTAAGTATTGCCTCTAGACACATGCTTATTTCACGCCACGGTGCTCAGCCAGCCATCCTGTGGAACTAACCCTACCATTGCCAACAAGGACTCGAAAATACCATGCTTGGGGGGGATATGGCGTGGCACGGCATTGATTTAACCTCCCCTTTCGGGTATGTTATGGGTTGAATGGAAGGGCAGCCAGATAAACTTAGTTGACCCACCCCTACCCCTACCCTATTGCCGATTTCCGACTTTAGTCCATTTGAGCGGCCTGGCCGGGGCCGGATAAGACCCCCCAAACAAATACAATGAAAACATACCCTAAACATGGATATATGAACCAAATTAAGTCAAGGCAAGGTAAAGCAAACCAACCCCGAACAATAGATTGGTATTGTGGTTACAGTGCCCCAGAGGTACTGCTTTACAAATGTAACTAGAATGTGGGACGTGGTAATACTATCCCTAACCAGCCATCACTAACTCTAATTCTCATCCATCCCATATCCGGCCCATTTCCTTCAGCATCATCCCCCCCCCCCAACTTCCTCAACTGCTAATAATCATAATAAAAATAGGGACCAAGCATCTGTCATTGTCCTTGCTTAAGTAACGGGGTTGTGGGCGCTTTTACTAGTTAATGGTACTTATTGGTATCTATATTCATTTCTACTGTCTGGCTAAGGTGTCTGTACCACCCATACTGCACTCAATTATAACAACGATAGGATAATGGCTAACCAAGGGGAACAGTCGCTAACAACTGTCGTTTGGGAAGTGATATCAATAAACCAGTGTGAATAATCCCCTGCCGTTGAACTATCCAAAATTCCGGAGCGTTAGATATTCCGAAAGGGGGGGGTCAATGAATCCAACAATTTAGCCAACTAGGGATGTAGGATGTATAATGTTAGAGTGAATTGTTATTACGTTAGGTAGGCACTAAGATGTCGTGAGTGTATGAGCCAAGTTAAACTCCATGGAATCGGATGGACAGTCAGCTAGGTGGTACTAATTATATTATACATCTTATACCTTAAACAATGTATTAGCATTTCTCTGTTTGGAAGCTATGGAGTACTGTTTCACCATTTGCCTTATTCCACTATATTATTCCACTTTTAGGGGAGGGGGAGTGTATCGGAGACCGGCCAAGGTATATTCCGACTATCCCATTATTTTTATTGCTGTTCATGTAAATACACCCGAGGGAGACATAGAACCGAGCCCACATACGAAAAGTATATTAAAGTCAAGTCATTTTACAATGGACACGAAAAGATGAGTGGTGTTACAAAAAGAGCCGAGCGGCCACGGCGAGCAAGATACGCAGGCCACCACCTCCACCCTCTCCCCACATTGATGTTTAGCTGCTAGGTGTATTCCATACAGCCTAGCGGATAATCACTATTACGAGCTCGTTAACGCCCGATGTATTTCGCCCATAAATCCCAATGGTAAGCGGCCCCCACGATCAAAAGATTGGCCACCATGGCCACATTATCGGCCATAAAAACGCCGTACACCCAAATGGTCATCAACCCGGGGCACTGTTGCATAATCCCAATGGCGGGCGAATGCAAGTTTAGGTGAATAAAGTAGCACCCCGCGGCGGTAGATACGAACCATTGGAAGGCCTTCATCCACACCTGGTGACGGTGGAGATACGTGGCGTAGATATAGGCGAGTAAGACGGGGTAGGCCTTGAGAACCTTGAGGCCAAGTTCAGCCAGGGTCCAATCGGATCCGAATTGCTGCTGGACCAGCACCTCGAACGTCATGAAGACCATGATGGCCGGGAAACTGTAGAGTAGCGCAACGACGCCGGGCATTTCGTTGCCAATGGCATCGAAGTCCACGTCACCCTCGCCGCCCTCCCCCTCTTCTTCGTCGCTGTCGCCGTCGTGGTCGTCCGGGGTGCGCACTTCCTCGGCGAGGTCCTCGGCATTGATGAAGCGGGCGGCCTTGGGGTTTGGGGTAGTGGCCGTGGGGATCTTGCCGAGAATACCGGAGTTTTCGATAATGCGGAGCTTCTCCTGCTGCGAGATGTCGTCGAGTTCTTCGAATTTGCCGTCGGCGGCAACATCGGCCGACGTTGACCGGGATTGGCGTTTCCGTGGGGTAGGCATGGTACTGAAAAACGGCGGTCGGGATAGAGGAAAGTGAAGTGCTAAAGAAAAAAAGAAAGATGCCTCAGGATGCTATGGGTTTAGAAGGGTAAGTAGGTAAATGTGTGTAATATTATGTATATAAAAAACAAACTGGCAACTAGCCAATTAGAGAAGGGCAGGTTGGTGAACAAGGTGGGCGGAGAACAATACGCAAATGTGCCATGAGCCGAACGGCCCAGTGAACAGAAGGATGAGGAGGCCCTATCCTTCTTCTTGGGAGCCTGCCCGTAAGCCTTGAATGGGAAGACTTGCAGTCAGAAAAGGACTTGCCTCTTTCCCTAGCAAAACCCAGCCAATGCGCTGGACTGTCTGCTAGAGGGGGCAGTAGGACAATGTCGACTGCATGAGTTGAGTCACATATACTATTCACCTATATAGCTACAGAACCATGTAAAAATCTCTTAAACCAGCTATACAAATCCCCAGCATCTTCCCTAAACTATTCACCTACCTCTCCATTATCCCTTTTTTTAATAGTGAATTGTAATATAACTCTTACCCATGGAACTCGTCCGTTGTGCCCGACCTCACTGGCGCTGGACTGGTGTTACCGGTTCTTTTCGAGGGGGCGGACCACGAGGCCTGCTAACTGGAAGAAGTAGGGGCTTCCTCCTCCCCACTGACGTCACATGGACCTTAGTCACCACCACCAATCGCCTATTCGGGCCTATTCCGCTTGACCGACTGCGATCCACCGTTTCGGCACTCCACCGGTTCCACACCCTTCCCCTACAGAGACAAATTGACGACCCAACTATACCACCGGAAAATCGGTGGAGTCTAACGTCAGAGCTCCCCGATAAGCTACCCGTACAGGTCCAGGAGAAGGTCGACCAACCGCTTTCGACTGAGACCGAAACAGGTAAGACTTGCCTGCGCTTTAGAGGTTGGTTTGATCAGAGCAGCCCCAGTACATCCCTCCCCGCTTAGCCCACACCTACCATTAACCATTGTACCCCTATTGCAATGAAGCATACAGCGGTGATCAGCAATCCCAACTTAAGATGAGCTGATGATCAAACTTAATAGTCCTGTGATATAACGTACTAAGCAGTAACATGGTTTTGACCTAATCTCCACCTTGATGTGTACGGGTTCGAATGCCATTCTTAAACACATTTTTTGCATAAATATATATATACAATCCCTTGGCTTTGTTCTGCTACTCGATCCTTTGGAAAGACGAACCAGGCGTTATTGTTCGCCATTACAACGGGAAGTCCCGGTAAGTTACCGATCCCTTCAGTAAGCCCATCTCCCACAGGGCCAATCATTTTAGAGCCCAGTCAGTAACTATGCCTCAAAATGGGTTAGACATTAACCGTCTGGAATTGGGTAATTGTACTCCACCATCTCCTCCCAATATACTTAGATCAAATCACAAATACTTAAAGTGGCTAGGTCCACCCCGCACGGCCCTTATCATTAAGAAACCCAAAGACCACGGAACCAACTTGGCGCTGATCGAAATGGCCCGATGGATCAAAGACAATCACCCGCAGTTGAATGTGGTATTAGAGCGGGGTGTGTGCGAGTCGTTGGCCCACGAACTGCCAGGCGTATATGTCATCCCAGAAGGTAGGTAGCAGTATACTTTGGGGTTGTGCGTCTTCTATAATCCGAAACTACAATTATTATTGTGACGAATAGTGGTGAATATCATATTAAGATTGGAAATACATCCCTACCGCCATACCTAATATAGCCAAATGCAAATGCAAATGCAACTGTACCTTTAACCATACCCCCACCCCTATGTTATTCCGCCTCCGTGTCATCCTCCCCAGGGCAAGTGGAAGAATACACCCGGGTCGTTGATTTCGTCATTACCCTAGGCGGCGACGGTACTGTGCTCCATTTGGCTTCCCTTTTCCCACGCGAGATGCCGCCGATTGTATCATTTTCGATGGGTACCCTGGGCTTCCTTTTGCCCTTTCACGTGGACCATTTCCGGCCAGTGCTCACTCGGCTCCTCCAGGGCGCAGACATCACCATGCTCTTGCGGATGCGGCTGGTCTGTTCGATGCACCAGGCCGACGGCACACCGATTATTCCACCGACCGAAGAAGTCGAACCGGAACCCACCACCACCACCCACCCCAGTCCGAAAACGAAGGAGGGGGGGGCTTTAGCCATCCCCTCCGACCATCCCCCCCACCATGTAATCATGAATGAAGTGCATGTCCACCGCGGTCGGTTCCCCCACCTCACCTCCATCGACTGTTTCGTCGACCAGGAATTTCTGACCAACGCCGTCGCCGATGGTTTGATCGTCGGTACCCCCACGGGATCCACTGCCTACTCCCTGTCAGCCGGGGGCCCCATTGTTCATCCGGCCCTGGATAGTCTATTACTCACCCCCATCTGCCCCCGTTCCCTCTCCTTCCGCACCATCCTGCTGCCCCCGTATTCCGTCGTGCAACTTAAGATTACGGCCGCTAGTCGAGGTACAGCTGATGTTTCCCTGGACGGCCGGGAGGTAGCGACGCTTCAAGTAGGCCAATATTTAGAGGTAAGCTAAATTCCAATACCACGTTGATGATGATCATTATACTTGGGAAAAAGGATGACCTAAAAGATTAATGGAAGGGATTGGCCTAATTAGATGAATATCGTGATTGTACGCGAAGTTATATATCGAAATGGTTCATTTGGTCATTCAATTCTTCAGATCACTAATATCGGCTATATATATATATATATTCACATGTATAATCTAGGTACGAGCCTCCCAATATCCAGTGCCATGTGTCAACCGGGTCGGCCATAACGTGGACTGGGCCCGCGACTTAAACGGTCTTCTCAAATTTAACCAAAATTTTGAAAACAAACAGCAATTGCTCCAAAATCTGGACGGCGACTGGTCCTGAACTATCGACGACCCGATATATTTTCCTGGTACCTTTTACAATGAGTTCTATAGAGATCGCCGCCTCTCCCTCCCCCCAACCTGCGGATTTTCCGGAGTCTCATCCATTAAAATGATGCCAATGTAGTAGACCCCCTTTAAAAATGTACTTTTTGAGTTTTGCGTTGCCCTAAGGCTTCGGTGTTTTTATGTATACAACTATAGTAAATAAATAATAATACACTTGCATAGCACTGCCATTGCATGATATTTTATTCGATTTTTTTAGAGAGAGAGAAAGAGAGAGAGGTGCCATAATTTAACGTGGGGTGGCCTCTAAATTGACACTAAGGCTACCGTCGCGTTGCTCATTAATATTACAAATGGGTATTTTATAATAGAACATACCTCATATATAAAGATAAATTTTATAGGGTGGGTGTGTTTTATGGTTGCGTGGGTGCAATAATGAGGAATGTGTAAGGTCGTAAAAACGGGATACTTCGAAACCTTAGTTAGTCACAAGGAGGTGACTTTTCAGGATCCCGTGGATATATATATATATATATTTTTAAAAAAAGAAATGCCTAATACAAGAGACCATTCTCGAACCTGCCCACTCACAGATGATTAGGTACTACTGGTTCAGGGAATAGACGCGTCATAATAGATTTCATTTTTGGAACTGAGTTGAAATTATAATACGTGTGGGAATAAAAGCGGGGTTAGGTGACGACGGACGGGGTGAAGGTAGTTTACCTACCCACTAAGCAACGAAGCAGGCCTAAGAGGAGAGTACACCATTAAGGATGCTGAATTCTAGATAGTAGTATAGTATAGCCAAACAATGTGTCAAAAAATAGGAGAGCCATGGTTCCAGTGCATAGCTAGCCTTAAGCCATTGAGTAAGTCGGAAAGGTATCTCCGCCTTCACTCGTTTCGTACGCCAATTCGAGTTTCTGGTAGGGACAGGAAAACGCATCGCAGTAGAACCCCTGAATCGACCCATCAACTCGGGACATACAAATATAATAGAAGCCCGAAATGGTGAGCCCGTGGTGACTGCTGCCGCTCTCTTGCGATTGTAACAACGAGCGGTCACGATGGTGCTGGTAATCCGCCTCGTCAACAAAAAACCGTTCCTTCCACCGCATCAAAATATACTCCTGTTGGATCCGGTTGATCATATGGGGGGCGATATTCTCCAGGGGTTGGTTTTTGTAGACGCGCTTGAGGGATCGCAGACCACGGAACCGGTACCAGAACTGGCGGTCCGAGTGCATGGTACTGTTCCACTTGCCCGTGCGGAGCCCGCACGATTGGAAGTCCACGATTTCGCCTTCCCAGTAGGTGGTACAGGCCGTGGCGGCGGTGAGTACATTGACCGATCGCATCGTGCCTTCTATTTTGCCACGTTCGGTATCGACCCGATCGACGGTGACGGCCACGTCCCAGATTTGGGGCGGGTGGGTTCTTTGGGAACTGCGGCCCGTGGACTGCCGGCCGCGGAATTTCGCTCCCGGACGCAGGAAACTAGATTCCGAGGTGGGGCTTGCCACAGGGGTCGAGTCGAGATTGGCCAAACTTCCGGACACCTTGTGGACCAGCGGGTACTCGTCCTGTCGGTCCCCAACATGGTCGTGGTCGTGGTTATGGTCATGGCTGTGGTGGTGATCATGGTCATGATCGGGGTCCAGGCTGTCGCGACCACGGGTCCCCTGAGTACTACTACCACTACCATTCGTGTAACTTTCCATACGGGCAGCCCGGTCTTGTTGGCGTTGCAGAAGTTGGGTCAGGCTCCGTATATGACGGTTAAAAGGGTTAGTACCCGATCGGGAGAATGAGCCCGGGGTGGACCGGGTGGGGAGGTTGGGGCGGGCCAGCCGGCTGGTCGAGGACCCGGCGGGGGGTCGACGGGACTGTGGCCCGGTCGAAGAAACTGGTTCGTGGTCCTGGAACCAGGGCAGATAAATCAAGGGATCCTCCGTCCCCCGGTCCGTCGCGGATAAATCCGTAAGTCCGGATAGACCCGCCAAGCTCGACGAGATGTAGGGGCGTAAAGAATCGAAGCTACCCCCGCTTCCCCGGGAGCCTGAGCTAGTGGAGTTAGGCTGGGTACGGGGACTGTCCACCGGGGGTTCACTCCGGCTGTTAGTAGTGGATCGCTCACTCCGATTAGCGGAGGATTCAATACTGGAGGAGAGGGCGCTGATAATCTCGTGGAGATGCCGGGGTCGGCGTGCGGCCGGTGGGGGAGGCCCGTACACGGACTCTTCCCCGGTTGACGTCCGCTCGCGGCCCACATCATCGAGCATGTGGGACTGGATGGAGCGGGATAGCATTTCCAGATAGGCGAATTCGTCGTCAATCGAAGGGGGGGTATTCGACGGGGCGGTACGATTGCTATCCTGGGCAAGGGGATGGCTACCTCCACGCCGGAGTGTAATGGTGGGGCGAGAGGGCAGTCCGCCGAGGCGGGTATCATCCCGGCGATTGGATTCGGTCGCGGCCGCGGAGGAGGCATTGGCATTGGCGTTGGCCGAGGGGTTTCTCCCATCGGGACGCTGCGACCGACGGGACCAGGGCCGGGCATTGCGCCGTGACGCGCGGTCCAATAGGCCGGTGGTGGTAGGCAGGTCTATCCGCCGCCGCTGGAATATATTCAAGCGATCTGACGAGGACAACGGCGTGGCCGGCTGCTGCTGCTGCTGTCGCTGGGGTTGTAGTGGCGATACGCCGCGGCCAGGGGTATACAAGTGCCAGGCCCCGCGTTCGGCGGACCCCGCGGTTGGACTGGTCGATGCCGGAGGGGGTATCTGGAAACTGTTCAGAATGAGGCTCGGCCAATCCACAGAAGACACGTTCGGGTGGTCCGTCTCCTCCGATGCATCGCTAGACCCGCTCGTTGACCGATTCGGCGAATCGGAGGGGGTCTCCGGCAGTGGCCGCCGGCCGTTCCGCGCATTCCCGGTGTCCGCGGGCTCCCCATCGTCCCCAAAGAAGGGACCGGTCACTTCGAAACCGAAATCGTAATCCGAATCCACGGTGGAGTCGGGATCGTCGCTGCCCTCTTCCGGGCTGTAGCCCGGGTAGACCCAGGCCTGGGTAATCGGGCGGGTGGAGGAGGTGGTGGTGGTGTTGGAGGTGGCCGGACGCGACCGGGGTCGACTTTGATCCCGGAGTTGGCGCATTAGAAAGGGAGAGGAGGCCTGACGCTCGACGGCGGAGGTTTCCGCATTAAAGATTAGGTCGTCGAATCGGAAGGGGATTGCCGTCAAAGCGAAGGGGCGAGGGGGTTGGGAGGACAATGTATTGGGAGGGGCGCGATTGCGGTTAGCGGAGGAACCGGACTCGGATGTGGCGGGATTTGCAGGGGAACGGGACCGGCGATTGTTGGACGGTTGCTGCGACATGGTCCTGGTAGGAGGGGTAGGTAAGGGGAAAGGGGGGGTGAGTGAAATGCTATGCAGGCCCGGTTATAAAAGGGATGCGAGCAAATCAAATGGAAGCGGCTTCTACAACCACTGGAAAAAGAGGAGGAATAAGAGGCAGTGTCCAACAAGTAGTGAAGGCGTATATAAATATAGCCGGTGGGTGGAATGGGGGTGACTAAGCCTTTAGAACGAAGAAACGGAAGAAAAAGAAGGATTGGTGGGAAGAGTGGTCTGCCACAGAGGTCGTTTATACCTGTGTAATTGGCGCCGCTTCTAGGACTGCTGCTGAGATTGCACTAAAATAAGGGGGTTTTGATAGATCTATTCGAGATGGTGGAAAGAGTCTGACGCCCGGCACTACTCACTCGGTTCCCTTGTGAAGGCAGCCAACTCCATTCGTCTCTCTTGGGAGCTGGGAGGGGACGCTAAGTCTCTTTTCGTACTGCAAAAACGCGGCTGTCAAAGCGTAAAGGGCAATGCCCCTCTCTCCCTCCAACTATATCATTATCATACCACCACTAGCATCATCATCATCATCGTCGTCGTCGTTATTGTAGAGGTCTTCTATCGTCGGTGGTGGGCTCGAAGCAGCCCCACACTGACCAGCGTTGCGTCGCGGGTTACACGGGTCCCGCTGGTGGAGCGACGGAGAGTCCAATAAGCCAGGGCAGAGCCGCTAGGAGGGAAGAGGCCAACCGTGCGACGTGGTTGTTTCATCGTGGTTGGCCCTCGAAGCGACGACAGAGAGAGCGGTGCTGGAAGAGGAGAAGCTGAGAGCCCCGGCGACTATTTAAATGGACGGGCATTTTCCGCTCAGGTCGGGCTTGGCCCATAGCCCATTTACCCCTTAGCTGCTGTATCTATCCGTATCTATCCGTGTGCATGTTATTATTGCATGTTGTGCTGTATCTTCCTGCATCTTTCCAAGTAGTCGGTCTGTCCGGTTATCTACTCTAATAACTCTCCCTGTGCTTTGGTATCTTCCCTACCCGGGTTCGTTACACATTCTCCCCACATTCACCCTTATAGCTTCAGTTCTACCCCCCCCCCCCAATTCCTACCAACCCTGCCGCCATGCCTATGCAACCCGAACAGTGGATTGACGTGACTCCCGAGAAGTTCAACTACTCGCTGGACCACTTCGTCATTCCCCGTCACTACGAAAATGACCTCCAGAGCATCCTCATTCCCAACGGCCTAATCATGGACCGCATTGAGAAGCTGTCCCGTATGATCGTCGACGAGACCGAAGGCCCTCTAGGTAAGGTTTACCCCAAGCCCCAATGTGGGCTATACCCCTCCTCCTCCACCTCTTCCTATGATAGGGAAAGGAATACAGCTAAGCTACACAAACGGCCTAGTCCACTGCCCTCTAGGTTACACGATAACATGTATTTATCCGCTGCTCCTATGCTTCCACTCTCCACTACGATACGGTACACCTTTTACTAACCCCTTAACCCTTCCCACTCACATCCTTATTCTACTCGCCTTTTGGGCTGCTGGATAATCCGGACCTCTCTCTACTTCTATGTATCCAGTGGTGTGCTGTGTCCTGAAGGGCGGCCACCAGTTCTTTGCCGACCTGGTCAGTTTCATGAAGAAGTGCGTGACCAAATCCGGCCATAATGTCCCCTTGAGCCTGGAGTTTATCAAAGTGAAGAGCTACGAAAACGACCAATCCACCGGTGACGTGAAGATTTCCATGACCGACGCTGAATTGGAAGACCTCGCTGGCAAGAACCTCCTTATTGTGGAAGATATAATAGATACCGGTAACACCATGGTGCGTCTGCTCAAGCGCCTCCAAACCTTTAAGCCCGCCTCCGTGCGGGTAGCCTCGCTGCTGCTCAAGAAGACCCACCTCTCCTGCGGGTATGTGCCCGACTACGTGGGCTTCGCCATCCCTGATTCATTCGTGGTGGGTTACGCCCTCGACTATAACGAATACTTCCGGGACTTGGACCACATTTGCGTGATCAACGAAACCGGCAAAAACAAATACGCCGTTACCAAATAATTAGTCGCCATATTGTAATGATGTGACTGACTAGTAGTGTTAATTGATATTCTCTATTTCTAGGTATTTCTTAGCGTATATACCTATATATTAGACCATTGTATGGGGGTGGTGGGCTACCCCACCGGGGAAGTCTTACGTTGTTGTTAGGTAGTCTCTTAAATTAAAGAATATAATTGTGCTTGTGGAACGAGTGAAGAAAAAGGGTCTCATTGGAGAGATGAACGGGTGATTGGAATGTGAGGTAGACCGCCACCATTCCCAATTTAGACAGCGATTCCTCATCGGCCATTTGTTAGGGAATGGCAGGTTTCCGGATTGATTTATCCCAAAACCCACATGCTAGAACCGTTTATATAGAAGTGGGAGCATTGGCCACATACCCAAATCAGTGGGGAGGAATATACCATGATTTAACCCGAAATGGCAAGCATCACTCGGGTGCCTGTCATTCATTAAACAGCAGGTTGCGGTGAACTATGGCCAAACTGTATATATAGGGGGAATGCTCCTATTCTGGACCGAGGCCATATTCTTCATTTCATTAAACTACCAATGATTATAAGTAACCACAGCCGTCTATCATTCGAAGATCCACTAGCTAGTTAATAACGAGATGCCTTTGGGCGTAGCATTCCTAATCAATGGCTCCAAGGGTTAAATGTCCTTGTATAGAGATGTGGTTAATCGGCCGGTTGCCGTTATTTCCGTCACCGCCCAATACACCCCCCCCCCATTTGTTATAATAGCCCCCCCCCTACTAGGAAGATAATAGACTGGGTTATAATTATTGCCCAATTCAAGAAAATCCAGTCTAAAGTTCTGAGAAAGTTTAATGGTACCACGACCTCCTTCACCGCTCCGCATTTGCCACTGGGGCCGATCAAGGTCTTGGCGTTGACAGGTGCTGGTGTAAGGGAAGAAAATGCAAGTGCCGTGCGGCGGGCGGGGCCAATAAAGGGGGAACATGTGAGGTGGGGCCCTATTCCCGACTTTTCTCGTCTATTTGATTTTCATGATGGAACGCAACCTGTTGAATCCCAAAAAGGACCGCCATCTGCTTTCGAGTAGCAGTTTCCTTTGGGTTGAAAACTCACCTGCAGTATCTTTACAAACTCGCACTACCAATAAAAAGGCTCGGACCAAGCTAAACTCTGGTAATATAGTTTCTTTGATGGTATATTTCTAGGGACCCGTTATTCGGCGGCTTGGTTGCCAGATGACTAAATATACCGATTGTTTAGTCACTTGTCAACTACAACCTTATTAGCAGCAGACTTGACGTCTGAGTTCACCCAGCGCCCAAGGTAATCCCAAATGCTGGAAAACCTGGACCAGTATTGAAACAGTAGGTAGTCGGCTCACCCACAAACCTCAATGCCAAACCGCCCGTTTTTCTAAGGGGCTTGTCTGGTGGGCTCTACAACATGAAACGTTACACAAGCCCCATCTATACATTTACCCACCCCTTCTCTCCCTCTCTCTCACATACACACGATCTTCCTTTACATCCCTAGCCCTCTTTTCCTTGCTGATATTGGGCTACCCTTTCGCCCGAACGACTTTTTGATTTTTAATTAATCAACCGAGTGACTTTGGGAAACTCCCCTGTTTTGCGGGGGGCTGTTATACCAGTTGCCGTGACATTATTATTAGTAGTAGTAGTAGTAGTAGTATTGCTGTTGTTATCGTTCAGTTCTAAATCGGATATTGAGATGGGTATCCCGAATGCTTGTGACTCCGCTTGGAGAAAGATACACCCGTGACCAATGCAGGTTGGGCTGGGAACAAGCCAAGGGAAATGTCCGCTATGTGACTTAAACTGTAATAAGGAATAAGTGGCATCACATCTGGTCGCTAGACCACATCGCGCAAATGACTCTCCCCCCCTCCTTCTATTACATCCCTACAGTTCCGTGTTATGAAAAACAAAACTAACTGTTACGCGAGGCGCGTCTGTGACAGCCAAACTAAACAGGCCATATCGCAAAAGAAAAACGAATTTAATGATCAAAAAGGATGACTTGACCTGGCCTGTCGGAATATAGGGTGATAATGAGGGGGGCGTAAACCACCCATATAAAACACCTTGTTCAATAATGAATGGCTCGAGGCCATCCATCTGAAACACATATTCTAAGGAAAAGTGAAGCTAACTCGCCCCCCCCTCTCAGTGCCAGCCGCTGCCGAACCCCTGCTGAGGCGTGTGAATGACAAGATAAAAACTCATTGAGGCTGCCGAACGGAGGTATGCAATCGTAGCGAAGGACAGCGCGATATACATTACCAGCCTGACCTAATGACCTGGGGAAATCCGTTAGCTATACCGAAAAATGGCGCAGCAAGCGATCTGATCAACTAGGCACTACTACTCTAGTGCGATTCGGGGGTTGACGGGCTGGTTTCAGGTGTGGATAATAGGTAAATACGGGCCAGAGACTACCCCAACCGTATTATTATAAGGATGTACTCACCCTGTGGCCTCGGATTAACGGTATGGTTAATGGGGGCCTGTCGAAGGGCCTCGAAGCATCGGGGCTCCGAGGCGTTTCATCGCACCTCGACCCGTCCTTAATGAGGGTGGGAAAGTGAATTACGGGGTGGAACGGAGGGCCGGTGGATGGGGTTGGGGAGTCCCCATTGCCAGTATTTCACCTACTTTTTTGGGGGAGGATTTTTTGTTGGTGGTTTTCAACTCCCAAGTTGGGGCTGAAAGGAGAGGGGGGTTAAGTTTAGGGGCAAGAGGGTCGTAGTCTGGTATTTTCTCCGCAACTATTTGAAATGTTGCCCGGACTTTCTGACTAAGCTCCGTCCCCTTTGGGGTAAACGGAACCGGCATTAATTAGCCCTTGGGTTCAAAAATCTAGCTAGGGTCCTCTCATCCACCCGATTGAACACATTCAGCCCCAAACCAATTACTACAACGTACACACATACGCTCGCACAGGTATCCAAGATGTCCCCATTGTTTTTTTGAGTCGGGTAGTATTTACCCTCGAAACGAGTGAAGCTGGCGCGATTCCCAGTCCTTTGGCCTCATGCAGGGCCGTGTCCATGTTAGCCCCCCTACCCTGCCACCCTCCAGATCTGTTTTGGGAAGCCCACACCATGCAATTTCCACTTGCCCAACCTATAATTCCATGACCCGTGCAACGACAAAATTTTGTTAAGCAGCGGTGTTTTTCCTCGACTCGCCTTGTAAAAATTGGCAAAAGGGCGAGCCAGTGAGTTTGGGGTGTGCTATGGACCCTCTATTGGATCGATTGACTTTTCTATTACAGCGCCCATCTGGGCAAGGACGTGAGAAAAATGACGATCACTGGTTGGAGCCGATTCGTCATTGCTCCGTCTCCTCTTTCGGGTGACTGTCATATGGTGCATTTGTGGGTCTGGGCGCCTCCTGTCAACGAGAAGTAAAGGACGCCATCCACCCACTAATATATCTCGACACCCTCTCTCTCGCCCTATTCCCGCATGAAATGCCAATAGGATCCCCGCCGGATGGGACCGGCTGGCTAAATCCGAACACAGGTGCGAAAGGGCCCATAAGTTCATCTGGGAATACGGAGGAACTAGACCGAGACTCGGCTTAAGGGATGCTATGTTTTATGGGCCAGCCACAGCGTAAATTGGATTGGGGCATTTATGGCTATGGGGAGGGGGGGTTCACCATCCATATATTGGACCGGGGGGTCTAACAGTGGTTTGTTCCACTCGGCCAACGTGAACCTGTAATACAGGGTTATTTTTCCAACCGGAACACCTCTTTGATAACCCCCACCGTTTCCTCCCACCACCTTCTCCCCCGTCACAGGCATTACAAGCCAGCGGATAAAAATGGCTGTAAATAAACTGCAATGCTATGGAATAGTTGATGGGAGGGAGGTAAATATAGGCGATGTATCTTGCCCAGATTTGCTGGTGAAACGGGCCATAAACCCCCCCCCTCCCTCGCACCACTCTCCCACCAGCTTTATTTGCGGATGGTGGTGGCTATGTTCGGCTGCTATTCTTACCGGACCCCCTCATTGGGGGGGTATTGGAAAATAGAAGAGTCGGATTAGGAATGGTCCAGAGTTACACAGCGCGACGGGGGGGTTGCGAAAGAGGGGAGTTATAATAAACGATAACGCAGTCCTCCTTTTTTCCTAGCCCACCCGTGAGAGCTGCGCCCGCATCCGGGCCGGGGGGAACGGGAGAGAACCGCGTAGTACAGCAGTTGAGTCAAAGCGAAAACAAGGAAGAAAGGAGGGATATGCTGGTGAAGGCTAAGTGGTAGGAATCCCCCCGTTGGTGATGATAGCATTTAGAGGAAGTGACTGACCACCCAACTATACTATACTATACTATGCTATGCTATTTTGTATAAACTTTGCTATGACAATGGCTGCTCCCCCGCCTGACTCTATATGCATGCATACATCCCACCCTGCGACTTGTCTATTAGGGTTAATTAATATAAATACCACTGGCCAGTCCGGCCGCATTAGCTCTGTCCGTCTATCTCTCATTTTCTCTACACGCCGTCACCCTTCTTCATTCACTGTGCATACCTAAAATAACTGCCTAACTATTTCTCTCTCTTTGTCGTCGTTATCTACCGCGCTGATTTATTTGGCCGTCATCCCCGATCCTTACTGTCAACCACTTCTGCTTATAAAATAACACCCCCCTTTTCCCCCTCATTCATACCCACAGTACCCTTCCTGAACTATCCCAACCCATTCAGTGTTGCCAGTGCTGAGCATCCTTTATATTTTTGGTCCACCGCCTTGACGACCCCCACGGTCACCTCTTTCTTCCATCTTTTCCATTTATACCATTACCCCGTTTGCTATAATTCGCGATTGCCTTAAAAATAACTGCTTTTATATTCCATTGCAATAATCCCCTCCCCCGATTAACTCCTCTCTCTCCGCCATTTAATTGGTCCTACATTATGATGCACCACCAACAGCTACCCGATACGTTCGAGGACTTGTACCCCGAGCTACACCAGGATACCCCGTTTGCCGGGCCCCTGCCCCGCAGCCCCCGTCGCCCGTTTCTTCACCGCCGCCACACCGCTTGTACTACCACTGCTGGCACGACTTCCTCACCCTCCTCTTCCGCCACCCTCCCCCCTACTGGCGGTGCTACTAGCCTCCTCCCGAGCTCCCCCACCTCTTCTCCTCTTGCGGCACCTCTCTCTCCTTCGTCGCAGTCTCCCGCTTCAACCTCGTCATTGTCCTCCTCCGACTCCTCGCATGCGTCGACATTCCCGTCGCCGTCGTCCCAGCCTGCAGCTACTAGCCGGTCCCGCTTGCATTCCACCCAGCGCCCACCCGCCCTAACTATTATCAAGGCCCGCGAGTACGATTTTTACTTACCCACCGACACCAACTACACCGTCGCCCTAAACCGTACCCCGGTACAGTGGTCCCCTCCCGCCTCCGCGCGAGCCCAGTCCGAATACCCCAGTGGAAACGCCCGGCTGAGCTGTCACCGCACATTTAGCCAGCCCCCACCCCGGCCGCATTCCGCTTACTTAAACACCGCCCCCAGTTCCAGCCTCATCCCTACCACGTTTACCCTGGACCATAACAGTGGCCTGCCTGCCCGCCGCCGTCTCAGTCTGGTTTCGGCCGAACCCATTTCACTCAACTACCCCGCCCTCTCAATGACACCCCATACCCCTTCACAGGACACTGACCGACTGGTGCTGGCCACCCAAGCGGGCGCCCGTTCCTACTTTGCCCCTAATAGTGGGCCCCCTGCGTCCGCCAGTTCCGTTTCCACCACGAGCACTACCTTGGCCACCACCCATAGAGCTAGTCTGAACACCATAACAACCAACACCACGGTTTTGGACCTGGGTGAGTGGGTGGACCGGAATGGGCTGCACCCAGGTACCACTGGTGGTCCTCCCACGTCCACCCGCCCCCCTTCTTCCTCCTCCTCCACCTTGGCTTCTTTCCCTGCTTCCCACCCACACCCACCCTCAACGGCCCCCACCACCACTACTACGACCTCTCCTACACCTACTATCGATAGCGCATACTCCTCCAGTCCTACCATTAGACCGACCTCTGCGACTTACCACCAGATCCCCAGTATTCGACCCCCTTCACCCGCTGCCATCGTACCGCCCTTTTCCACCGATACCGCCTCCGACAATTCGTCACCTGCGCATTCCCGCCAGGGGTCCGTCTCCAGCCTGTGCCCTAGCTCCGCCTTACTCATAGCCCCCGCGTCGGTTCCCAAGGCCCGTCTGCACCACTCTTCTCCCCGGCTGACCGCTGTATCCGGTCCCAGTTGGAACACCGGTAGCACCAGCTCGAAGTCGTCACCGCCACGCCCTGCTACGACTGCCAATACCCCCGAATCCACTCCTGTACTAACCCCCCGCCGTGGCTCGGTATCCTTTTCCCCCAGCGTTGTACCACCCCTTCCGCCTTCCCACCACCACCGCGACCAGCCCGCCGCGACTGACCCAGCAGCGTCCGGCTACCCCTTCCCCACCGCTAGAAGCGCTGGCCCTAGTCCCCACCTCAGCCCCCGTTTGGGCACCGCCTCCCCACCGTCCGACTCGCCCCAGCCGCGACTCCGAAGTGCCCGCCGACCCCGGGAAAAATCTATGTTGCGTTCGGTGGCCAGTTTCCTAGGCAGCGGCATTCGCCGACTCAGTAACGGTATCGGTCCTAACGAAGGGGACGATGGCGGCCTCGCCCCGTCGACCTACGGCGGCAGTGGGAGTGGCGACCATTACCGACGCAATGCCCAACCGCAGCAGCCCCCCTCTAGCCGTCAATCCGTTAGTGCGGACCCAAGTACGCGCAATAGCCCTGACATCAATGGACCGGGTGACACGACGGGGGGAGGTCTGGGCTCCACCCCGTTTTGGAAGTCCGCTCTCCGGGCCACTCGATCAGCCCGCACTTCGCCCACTCTAGCCCGTTCGGGGCGTGAGCTGGGCAGCACGCTGCTCCGCGTGGATGAGGATGAAGATATGGAGGCCCCAATGGGCCAATCCCGGCGCCCTCCCCAGTCTGGGTCGGCGGCTACTACCAGTGCTTCCGGAAGTAAGCCAAGAAGCACCGCCGACTATCCGTTGCGCCGTTACAAAACGGCGGATGTCTTGGACTCGGCCTCATCCTACTCGGCGTCGACTATGCGGTCGCTCCTGCTGGGCCAGTCGGGCAACTCAAAGGCCCCGGGGTCCAAACCCGCCAGTCCCACTGAGTGGAACCGGGGTCGCTCCCGCTCCATTTCCAATTCCAGCACGGAGGCCGACCGGCCCTCGATCGTGTTGGCCGATGTCCTGGCCCTCCCCGACCTTTCCCTCTTGGGCCGCCGCCCCGACTCGGACATCGTGCTGACCGATGCCCTGGCGCGCAAGCTGCAGGCAGCCCTGCCCGTGCGGTTACGCCTGGCTTCCTCGTGGAAACTCCTGTACAGCACCAGTCAGCACGGCATCAGCTTCCCCACCCTATTCCGCCAGGTGCAGAAAAAGGGGCCCCAGCTCTTGGCGATTCGGGATACCAATGACCACGTGTTCGGGGCGTTTCTGTCGGAACCATTACAACCCCACCCGAGCTACTACGGCTCGGGAGAGTGCTTCCTGTGGCAGGGGATTCATTCGGAAACCCCGGCCTCCGGTCCGGTTCCAATGGCGACGACCCCCGCCCCGCTAACCACTCCGAAAGCGAGGTCCACTGCCGCGTCGTCATCCTCATCGTCGTCTGCGGCCGACCTCCAGGCCCTGAACGATGTCCGGGTGTTTAAATGGAAAGGCGCCAACGAATACTTTATCCTAACCGAACCCGGTTTTCTGGCGATGGGAGGCGGGGATGGCAAGTTCGGCCTCTATTTGGACTCGGAATTCGACCAGGGCTATTCCGCCTGGTGCCCCACCTTCCGTAACAACCCCCTCTGCCTTCCTCCCCCTCCGGCCTCGGGGGTTCCCCAGGGACCGGGAGGAGATGATGGTGGACATGGTATCGCAGCCCCCCCGGCCCAGGCATCCCTGCTGGGACTCTCCCACGCTCATGCCGACGACCGGCCCCTTTGGACCAGCCCGACGGCAACCTTGCTGGAAAGCGGGGCTGAAACCCCCACGGAGGCCAAGTTCGAATGCTACCACCTCGAGGTCTGGGGGATTGTGCCTTAAGGACGGAGACTGGTGATGCTTACTAATGTAATTTTCTTTTCTTATATATATTTTATTTTACTGTTACGGGCGACGTGATTCTTTGGAATGGTTGGAGAGTGACTAGCACCAATTGGGACATACTAAGGGGTCCACATTAAATTCGTTGATGTGACCCGGTCACGTTTCCCCCTCCCGCTCTCCCCTCGCCTAAATTGCGCCGAACTGGACTGACGCCCCTTACACCCCCTGCCAATGGCCTTCATACTATGTTACAATTGGCTAAGGCATGGTAACTCAATACCAATCATTCTATGCATATTCCTCATATGTTGGAAGCATATTATTATTATTTTTTGTAATTTAGTATACGCTCGGCCTTGGCAATGTCACGGAAAATAAGCATTTTTTCACATTAATAGACCCTGGACCCATTCCCCGAAATTACGTTAATAGGAGCTATATTTTGGAGTTCGTTCAACGATTCATCGATTGTGTATGATATACCCCACTTTCTCTCTCCCTCCTCTACCCATCCCACCCTATTGTTTTATGTTTTGGTGGATGCAGTAGCCCCTTTTCACATTTCTTAGGCACACGCATTCATAATGATATTAAATAAATCGATATAATTTACGGATATACACAGCAGTCCATCTATTTGGGCCCCAATACGCGCATTCTACATTTAGCACTCGGGACAGTCGGCAAGGTAGGGTATAAGGAGAGGGGGTGGATTGAATGACGTAGAGGCACAGGGTCTTCCAGGGTGGAATTCGGTTAGGTATAGCGTTAGAATGGGGCAGTTTCTCTGGATGCAAGCAATGCTGACAGCTGCCAGCCAGTTGGTGGATAGCAGGATAAGAGGGAGTAAGGAGGGGGAGATGGTGGTCTAGGCCAGTGATTAAGCAGGGCTGCTGATGGAATTATTTCAGGTTGACTGTGATGTATACCCTGGTCGGTGCAACAGGAGAGCATTGAGACCTCCTTTTATTTTTAGTGTGTGTGTATGGGAGGCGCGAAAGAACGAACTATAGAAAGATAAACGAGGGGAATAAAAGGAATCCAATCCTGCATAATAAGGTGATTTAAAAAGGGTTAAATGAAGAGATGGAGTGAATTAAGGATTTGGTAATCTCCCGCCCTTCATCTTTTTCCCTTCTAATCCTCGTGCCATGGCGTATCCCGTTGGCCACAGGGGCAGACGGGTAGTTAAGGTTGCTGTGGACATATGGTCCAACTCAGAAAACTGGCCCGGTGAAACCTCAATCGTCGAATATTTAATGTTGTTGTTGTTGTTATTGCGGTGGCAGCAGTAGTGGCTGGAAAGGATGGCCCAAGCGGGAGGAATCCAATAATCATGACCTTCGGGTGGTACTCCCGGGAATCATTTATAAATCGATCAATCAATTAAATAACCACAGCTCTATTGCTATCCAGAGACCCACCCCCTCTTTTTACTCTGACGATGAGCTGGAGATGGGCGTGCTTTGAGAGGATTGATGGGCGGTGGTATTTTCTTGAAATCCGACCGACCGATTTGTCCTTTGATTTGTTGATTATGTTTCCATCAAATGTAGTCGTTCAGAGAGGAGGATTTCCGCCTAATCGCGAATTAATTGGACTTCTCTCTCTCTCTATCCAAATAGATGTTTAGACATCCCGAAAAATAACCCCCGCCAATAGACTCGCGCTGAACGGGAAAATTTAGTTACAACCCCGTGAAAAGAACATACGTACGTACTCACATACACCACCATCACCACTGCACCCACACTCCATTCAGTCGTACTGTTGGGAGGATGGGGGGAATTTGGGAGTGGGGGATGTGCTAAGTTGATTGGATTGGGTACGACGGGTGTGAGCCAGACTAAAACAAGGAGCAAATGAAGTGAGCTAAAAAAGTAAAATAATATCCCTTAACGGAGTGGGGTTAGTGGAGTTTCCGAAAGGATATGTGTGCGTGTGCGTGTGTGTGTGTGTGTGTGGTAGGAGCACCAGTTGGCGAGGTTTTCTGGGAACGCCGAGTGGCCCAGGGGTCGCGACGAGGTACAAAGCAGTAAAACTATACCAATGATTCACAGCCAAAGAAAGCGGTGGTCCCGAATTCAACCATTAGCCTGGTACGCTTAACCTATAGGTGGCCGGTATAGGGAGGGGGTGTGCGCTATCAAGTAGAGTTAGTTTGTCAGTCAAGAGGGTAGATGATTTTCAGAAGACCCCCAAAAGAACCGAGGGGTGATTAATAATGGTACCTCTTCTGGTCTAGTGGCCACGGAAGGGCCATTCATACGCAAGGGGTGAATATTCCGCCTACTCGAGTGGTTGGCTCACTGATATGTATACTATATAATGTGGGTGAAATTCAGCCCAGCTATATAAGGGTTTGCATTATATGTGTATGGGAGAATATATGGGAAATTTATTTTTAACTAGTAATATTAGCCGAATCTAATGGGTTTTTCGTTATACAGCTTGGATGAACTACTCCCATGCGGCGATGGCGGCGCCATCCAATCAAGGCTTCCGGGAAATGGTGACATTTCTCATGTCCTAAAAATATCGAACAATCACCTTTACTTTGGGGCCCTTGCACATGAGCTGGCTAATAATAGCGGACAGCATTCACCTATTTCCCAAGGGGCGTGGCGGCCCGTAGCAAATATAGGCATATCTATCTATCTATATATGTATATATATATATACGAGGGGGTATATTGTATTATAGTAATCGAATTTTGGATTAGAAACTGTGCAAAGTAGGTACTAAGAGATGGGAAGAGACGGGAAGGATTCTGCGCTTTGGGCCATCCGACTATAGTTTACCCATATGTAGCCCCCCTTGGTCAATTGGGCGGTGGACTGCCTACCCCAGCAGGTATGTTCAAAAGAAGGGGGAGGGCCTCCTGCCGGTGACCCTGACTAAATATGCATTACTAAGGGTGGATATGTAAATGTAAACCTGGGGTGAAATGAGGGTATACTAAGGGTCGGGGAATGTGGTGATTATTTGCCTTGAGGGGTTCTCCTATGGATGGACGGGCCGGAGACGGCGATGACGCGGCTTTAGTTTATAGATGAATTGAAGGCACGGATCTGATCTTTTTATTTGGATATGGGAGTAGTTCAACAAGGCTGTATAACGAAAAATCCATTTGATGAGGCAAATACTACTGGTTGAAAATAAATATCCCACCGATTTTCCCATACGCATAACAGTTAAAGCCTTATACAACCAAGCTGAACTTCACCCATATTTTGACCGACCGCCGACTGCCAAAATTGGCGACTGCACATGGGCCATCGCCTGGTATAGGGGCCCTGCCCACCTACGTACCTTGCGAACCACCCCATATCTTCTCCCCCATGCGACAGTGGCCGTGTAAACTCGGCAGTACACACCACAGACCCCCGTTGCTCCCACACCTTGGTTCGATGGGGGAGGCAGGTTAAGTTAGGAAGAACGGGATTCCCATTTTGAAAAATAAAATAAAAGCGGGTGTGTGGGTATGCGGAAGTGAGTGTTGTTGCATGGAACGCAGTCGGGGTTGGGTACATCGTCAGCGGTGCGCTTATAATGCGAACAAGGGGCATATACGTTGTATTCGCGCCTCCCATTATTTATCTATCTAATTATATAAGTATGTGCCATTCACTTGCCAATCCGGCCAGTGAGGATGGGGGATAAGTAGAAGACAGAGAGGATTGTCCGGCAGCGGCCGATCTGGTCCGAATGGGACAGTTTGAAGTGTGCATCCCCCCTCGCCGTTGCTCGTTAGCTCGGCCGCACCTCACACACTCACGTATATGCCCTCCCACTGAAGATTTTGAGAAAGCTGACTCAAGTTCAGCCAGCCTGCGTCGCGCCAGATTGACCAAGAGAACCCTGGGGAGTAAGAACTAGCTTGGCCTGTAACAGCCAGTTTAATCACAATAATCACCAGTCAGATTGATTGCTGGGGTTGGCAGGCGGTAAGGGAGAGAAAAAATGGCTCTGAAGAATCAAATGATACTCTCAATGGTTGCTGCTCATTGGAACAACTGCTTGTGGGGAATGTAATGTATGCGCGGGACATTATTGAATCTTCTTTTCTCATAGGATTTTTAATAAAGGTGTGGGACCAATCAGCGGCCGTCAGTGTGCTTCACCTTGTGTGTATGCGCATATAGGAAGGAAGGGGGGGGGTGTAGTGGTTTGTAGAGGACATCCACACCCGGGCCAGCCTCTTATATAACAACCCCCGGGCCCGTCCTTCCCCTTGCCTGCGCTTGTTTCTTTCCCCGCCCCTTTCTTCACTTTAACTCCGTGTGTGTGTGTGTGTCTGTCTGTCTTTCTGTCTCTGTTCGTTTGTGATTGTCTGTCTTTGCTACTGTGCATATCTCTACTTGTTGGAATTGCCCTGTTTACATAGTATCACTCTATTCTGTTACCCTCCCCTCCACAATCACAGCCATGAAGCTCCACCTCCTCATCCTCTCGGCCGTCTGTGCCCTGCTCCTCCCCACCGCCGCCCTGGCCCAGGACGCCTCGTCCAGCACTCACGTTGCCGCCACCAAGACCAGCGCCGCTGCCCCCAAGGCCTCCGCCACCACCACCGTTAGTGACGCTGTGAAGAAGTCGTGGTGCAACCAAAACAACCAGTTCTGTACCAACGTGTGCTTGAATATGACTTCGTCCGCCAAGACCGCCACCTGCGACTACAAGTCCCTCACCTACGAGTGCCTGTGCAAGAACAACCAGCAGCCCGACAGCAACACCTACACCTTCCCCGTCGTCTACTACTCGTGTATCCAGAGCGTTCAGGATTGCCAGCAGAAGACCTGCAAGAACGGCGATACCATCTGCCAGCAGAACTGTCAGAAGGACTGCTCCGCCATCAACGATCCCTTCGCCGGAAACGTTACCCAGGAAGTCCCCACCACCATCGACGAAGATACCTCCGACTCGGACTCCACCGTCGATGTCTTTGACAATGCCGCCTTCTCCACCACCGTTAACGTGGCCTTCGTGGCCGTGCTGGCCAGTCTGCTCATGTGCATCCACCAGTTCTAAGTTTATCTACCATCCCTCCCGTGTTGCCTAGACGCATGTTCCTGTGTGTGTATGAAATACCGTTTGGGTGCATCCCTCCATGTCTTCATTCACCTACTCCTTTCCACCTCTAAATGCAATAATTCTTTCTCACCATCCAATCAGTGGATAGACCGTTTCATCCCCCTCCTTTATTTTTGATACATCTATTTCAGTTTGTTATTGATCTCTCTCTCTCCACCTGTATTTGAAGTCGAGTCCTATTAACTCGACCGCTGTTTCTCTACGTTTCCCTTAGTAACCCGCGTTCTAAGTCCCCCCCCAACCACCCTCTTCTGTTTTTGCTCTGGCATTTTATCATACCACCACTTACATAATTTACCTACATATAATACATTGTGCCCCCCCTATACTTAATAAACCCCCTTGTTGCTGCACATCTAACTGGGATATACGACCACACACACCGCCTTGTCCCTCCCCTGTTTCTTCTTCGCAAGTTAGGAAGGGGGGATGTGGACTCCGCCGTCCAGATGTTTCACCTTAAAAGTATACGAGGCTCAGGAGGTACATTCCCTGATCCATTCCCGTCCTACCGCTTGTTCACAATTGGATAATCTCCTATAGAGTTCGCGTACCGTAGTTTGAACGGAGGATGTGGCTTAGCATAATAATAATATTTTTTAGTTTCACCAGCCCTTCTAGACACTAACAAAATCAGCGGACCATGTACCGAGGAGCCACTCACCAATAATGTAATTGGCAGGCTTGTCTGTGTATCACCCCCAACAACAACGGGCTAGTTAAAGGGGGGCCGGGGTTATTGTTCCACTAACCGCCTCATCTCTAGCCCCTCACATGCCCCCTCGCCCCACCCCACTGGTAATACTTGAACGACCACCGGTCCTCCGTTATCCCCCTCGCCAGTTTTACTTATCCCAATGACCCACTGAGCACCAGCCTCCCCCATAAAGAGACACATACCAAGCAGAATAGGTTAATCACTGCATTTATTTAATAATACATAAACCATCTCAATAATAGGGTGTCCGTCCAATTTCCTAAGCGGACAGTACAATATTTCCGGGGCGCGCAGTCCTCTATCGCTCTGGGATAAGTCAACCATTATGGATGAAAAAACAACGTAGAGGGTTGGATTAGTTCAATGGTTATTAAAACTCGATCGCTCAACCGACAAAGGTTTATATGGAATCCTCAGTATATGATACATCTCGCCATAAGGGTGTTTCACGCCCGTACGAAAGCCATGCATGTATAAAAATCGGTATCATCAGCGGAAGGCCATTCATTTTAAATCAATAGTGCACAGAGGGTAAGGGGAGAGTGCTGCTTACCTTTTTGGGAGACCAATATTCTTGGATGGTAAACTATACAGAACTAAATTTACAAAAAATAATAATCAAACATAGCGGTTAGAAAGATGAGGCTGCCATTGTAAGCAAATTTATACCACTCTTGCTAGTGGATCAGGGGCATAGATAAAGAGGGGAAGGGGTGGCCTTTCTCCCCCAGAAACGCTTGATAAAATTTTTACAACTAGCCAGCCCACCACTAGTGTGTGTGCGAGGTTTTTTTTTCGCCCTCTTCGGAAAATAGGAATTCCCCCTACCCACTACTACTATACCAGCTATTGCCCCGTCCTCATCAACCACTGACAAATTTCTTACAAATGGTGGCAAGTAGTCATGTGACCCTAATAAACCAGAAACCTGGGTAGAAGCGATATACACGAGGCATGTGCTATTCCTATTAAGGAGCGGGGCATTGCCAAAATTGGTAGATTACTCTTCCTTTTTGGTGACGTTGTAATAAGTTGCACTTGACCCCCTCCTCCCCATTTCTATTACCGTCATCGATTATAACGTGTAACTTAATAATAAACACACCATAGGTGGAGGATGCCCAATGTTAAGTATAGCGGCCTCACGGTGGAAGTGGAGCTACCATCGCCCCCACACCTAATCGGGTGATAATACCAGAAAAGGGAATTAAGGTAAGTCACATTGGTTAAAGATTCAAGCCCACACCTCCTCCACCATTTCCTAGTTTGAACCAGGCAGGCAAATGGTCGGTCGTTTTTTATTTATTTATTTTTTGGCCGCCGTCTCAGTGGCATTCGAGTCTCTGGGGCAGTTTGCCTTATATGGCCATACCACTCTGATTCACCTACTCGAAACGGTGGCACCACTTTCACCGGTTTAAAAATATAGTCGCTCATCTCAGTTAGGGCGACCTTAACCCACCCCTCCCCTTCCCGCACTTCATGAAAGGTGGGCGAGGCGAGGGAAGTGGTGCATTTTCCCAAACGCAGGGTGGAACAAGTAGTGACAGATGGTAATACAGATGAGACGACGGTCGTCTGGTTAGAAATGGCTTAATGTCGGGTGACAAAATAGAGCTTCTATTCGCCGTACAACCAGGCTCCCTCGACTGCTTTTTTTAAACAAGAGAGTCGCTGCTCCCCACCCTCTCCTCCTCCCCGTTCTTCGTCTACCCCGTTGATGTCGGCGACTCTTCGAGTGTGGAGATGTTCCTCATTCATACACTCGTCACCATAAAATGGTTGCACACCATGGAAACCTTTTCAATAAGGTGCCGTTAAGTTTCTGACATTGCAAGGGAGAGAGAGAAACAGCTGGGTAAATGGAATGTTGCCTGTACCCAGTCGACTCCCGCCTATAATGACATATTTAAAAGCGGTGGTGATGGGGGTGGTACTAATATATTGGAGGACTGCCTTTTTAGTTTGCGCTGTGACTGTCTGAGTGAATGGGTCGAGAAGTTGAAGGGTGTGCCAGTCAAAGCCACTGCCGAAAAACGCCGAATTGTCCTACATTGTGACTTGGCTGTTCCTTGATAGAGGGTCATTGTCACATTTGCTTAATTGTCTTCGCAGAGGAGAGAGGGGAGAGGACCCGTGGTTTGGGAGTGGCTGAGAGAGTGTCCCGATACTCCCCAAATGGGGCCATCGGGGTTCTATTAGAAGTGGTGTTGATGGTGGGCGATGTAGGAATACACTCCCGCTTCCCTTCGTTGTAGGTAGTTTGGCATTGCATAAGGTCGTTTTTTTTAAAAAAATTTATTTATTAACACATGCTAAAGGCCAAGCCTTCTTACCCATTATATCCCAAAGATATAAAAGGGCACCCTTCGGTTAACCCCTACTGACTTTAAACCCCAGTCATTCTGTAGTTCCTACGCTCCTATCCAACACCCTTAACTCACCCACCCGATTATTCTCTTATCGAGTACCATTTATCAAATTTCAACATGGTCCAGTTCAGTACCCGTCATTTATTTCTATTGGCCGTAATGGCCAATACTACCTACGCCGGCCCGGTGTTCACTCCGTCGAGTTTAGCCCAAATGGATGATATCAGTCACCGTTCTTTCCCGGCTCTCCCGGGTCATACGCACCAACCCCTCTATAAACCGGGCCCGGTCTCGACTCTCGACCCGCTCCAGGGGATGGTGTCCTTCGTTACTTACCATAAACAAGCCTATTCCTATGATAATATCGGCAACAACGATGATGATGATACGGACAGTGAAGCGGAATTCGGAGATAATGAGAGTGAAGGTGACAGCGGGGTGGAAGACTCCAGTGACGATACTAGCACGAGCGATGGTAGCGATCAGGACGAGGCCGACGGTAACGACCACGGCCATGATCACGACCAGGGCGAGTCACCCCATCATCAAGGGCCGCCCAACTGTCCTCCCTTGTCCACCGACGACGTCACGCACTATTTCGAATCCAACCTTCCCGCCTCCATTGTCCCTTCGGCTGGTTCTAAACAGCTACCCACTGATCAATATTACCTTCGTAATCGCCGGTGGAATCTGGTTCGCAATGTGGATTCCGCTTTATTGAACCAGTTTGAATTATGGGTCGTTTACCGGGAGTCCGTGCCCGCCCTGGCCCGGTTCCACGCCGAACCTTTGGCCATTTACCAGTACTCCGTAACGTCTTTATTGGAGATGTTGCCGGAGGACCGGCAGATCATGTTGCTGCAAATTAACCCGCATCTGGCCACGAACCGGTGCATTCGGGGTATTTTGATGTCCGAGTTTGCTTAACCACCCATCATCTATTTTAATCATTTGCTTTTCCCGCAATATTCGGGTTTGAGTCTGGAGGGCAAACTTCGGCTTATCGGATGGCTAGCCGAACCGTCGACCCAGTCCCATAAAACCCCGGGCTCGGCCGACTATAGTTAATCAGCCATACGTATTTATAGATGGGTGTATATAAACTTTAATCATTTATTAAACGAGGCGAGAAGTCAATCAAAGCAAATAATAATAATAATATAGTGGATATGTGGAAAAAAACAACAACACAATTACAGTTGGATCGGATAAGTCAGTATGGCGATGATGGTAAAAAAAATCGAATATTGTAATCCGCGTAGGGCAGACAGTATGTTTAGTAGTTCCCCATCGAGGAAGGGAACCTGTGCGAGTAACGAGGAGAAGGTGTATGGGCGAATGGGCTCGCTGGATACAGCAACCTAAAACTACCGCAATACCATTGGGACGACATGTGAAGGTCAGATTGCTTACCCCGCGCTTCCTTTTCTAGGCCTTACTTGCTCTAATCAAGTTTGGTAATTAGCTCGGTCGAGCGTTGGGGGGAGAGAACGGGAGAAAGTGCAGTGGTACAATTATGGGTGCTGCGCGAACAGATATTCCAAAGCGGCATTGACATCCCCACCTGATGCGAGCAGGGCCCGGATATTCTGGGAAGCGTCGTAGAATCCCATTTCGTTGAGCTGCTGCAGCTGCACCTGAAACCGCACTTCGGGGGGTTCCTGGGTCGCGGCGGGGTTGGGGGATGTGCCCATGGCTGCACCACTCCCGGGGTTGAATCCCGCGGCCAGGGCGGGGTTCAGAAGGGCCAGGAAGGGGTTATTAGCGAGGGCCGCCGAAGGGTCGTTGCCCCGGTGGTTGGGTGACGCGGGGTTAGGGGAGGTTCCGCTGAAGTTCGAATTCGGACTGCTGTTGTTATTATCGTGCCCGGACGTGTTCGAAGTCGGGGGGGAAGTGGAGGCCGCAGTCGACGCCCAGGGGTTATATAAGTTACCGCCTGCCCCGGCCCCACCGAAGGGGTTAGGGTTGGCCCCCCCACCCATGCCTTGGAGACCCTGCAGGGCCATCATACCCCGCATAAAGCCCGGGTCCATGATGGATCGCATGAACTCGGGGTCCGACATCATCTGGCGCATCGCGGGGGTCATCATACCGGCCATTTGGGGTGAATTGAGCATACTCTCCATAATCTGGGGATTGCTGAATACCTGTTCCATCATTTGGCGGTAGTGGGGGTCGGACATGATAGCATTCATCTGTTCCATGCTGGGCGCGCCTCCGCCGGCCCCCATAAACGGGGGTAAACCACCAGCTCCGGCACCCGCACCGGCGCCAAACCCTCCGACGAATGGGGGGAGACCGCCACCGCCGGCCCCACCCATAGACGGGGGAGGGTTCATGGCCATACTACGCATATAAGCTTCCAGAGGATTTTCCTGGGCGGCCGAAGCACCACCACCGAGGGGTGCTGCGGTCGAAGCGGCGCTATCGCCACGACCCGCCGAAACCGATGCGGAAGGGGGCGCCGCCCTACTACTGCCTTTCACCAGGTGGATGGTGTGACTATCGGCGATTTTATAGCTGGACATGAGTTCATGGTCCTTCAGAACGCGGCCCGAGTAAATGAGACGTTGGCGGTCGGGCGGGGTATCTGACGACTCGGCCACTTTGGCTTTGAGTTGCTCAACGGTGGTGGTTTCCGGGTCAAAAGTGACGGGAAAAGCGGACTCGTTGGAACTCTTGATGGAAATAGTAATCTCAGGCATGGTGTGTGAGTATATATATAAATGGAAGTATTATGTGAGAGAGTTGGAGGAGGGAAGGGGGGCCAAGAAGGGTGTGTGATGGCTGCTATGAACAGAGTGCCTCACAATAAGGAATGGGAGAAGTGTCAATAGGAGAGTACAGCCAAAAGACGGGGATGATGGAAAGGAAGTAGTATAAGCAAGGGCCTAAACAGGTCAAGGATATATAAATGTGTTAAAGCGAGACTCTGTTGGTCAATTAGGCGTAATATAAAGCAGGTGAGAACGTATGGCGGGGAAGGAGGGGGGGCGGTAAAAGGCAAGCGGAACGCGCTGAGCCAAGCACAAGTGACGTACAGTATAGAACGTTCGAGTTGCTCCCTCCCAGCTTGAGGGCCGCCCATACTGAAGGAACGCCGTAGTGGTTTTCACTAGGCAGTTTCAAACTTACCCGAATATATAATACTTCCTTTCCTTTATATTCGGGTTGACATTGCGCTTTGTTAAGCACGCCGCTTTAAGAACCTTTATATTCTAGAGAATCTCCGTCTAATTCAAGGAGTATAGGAAATCTCTCTTCTTTTGGCTATAGTGGGGCTAGAGGGAAGAAACACACCCTCACTACTACTCACCCACACGAACTCACAAACAACAAGGCTTCGTCAATTCCAATACCTGTTAGGAAAGCTATAGCCATAGTAGGCAAACGGAGGGTCATACTACTATTTGTCCAATCCTTTGTTTCCCTGTTCCGAGCCTATTAATGTTCTGTTCTTTGGGAGGTGATTTCCCCCCCTATTCTCCTGTTTACCCTTTCTTTTCCTTACTTTTATTGAATTTTCCCCAACTCTATTATCTATTCTCTTATTCGTCTCCCCTCCTTTTTATATTACATTATATAGGTTTATTTTTATTATTCTACTTTGCTTTTTCCACTGCCCTGTACATTACCGCCCTCCCCCTCCCTCCGTCGGCCTCCATGCCGCTCAACACCACCACCACGGCTGCCCCGGAAGCCTCCCGTCGCAAAGACCTCGTCACCATCAAGCAACAGTTAGCCGACGCGCTAGGCGACAATGGTCCCCTCTACTGGAAGGCCCTGACCGAATTCGTCACGGGCAAACTCAACCGGCAGGAATTCGATTTCTACGCCCATCTCTACATTCCGGCCGCCCACGTCTATCTCCACAATGCCTTCATCCTAGCCACTATTCATAACGCTCACCGGGACGACGTACCCCCACCTTTGGACGCGACCCACCGTCCCGTGGAATGGTCCCGTAAGCGCCGCCACGATGACCCGTTGCTAGGAGGGATTAACGGTTGGCCGGGCGGCGGTGGAGGGGGGGAAGGGCGGAGGTACCTTCACCCCCATGCCGCGGTGGCGGGAGCCGAAGGGGGTGGTGGTCCTTTGTCGGCTACCCTGGCCCTTTTGTCAGGTAACACTACTGACCCGAACCAACCCCTAGGAACGACAGCGGCAGAAGCAGCAGCAGGGGACGACCAGGTCATTAATATCGCCCAGCAACAGGCAAATCGTCGACAGAAACTAAAGAACCTCCTCAAGTCCATGAGTAAAACGGACCGGCGCATGCTTCGCCAGCTGTATCATAAATCCGATGGGGTCGGGGGGGACTCTACGCTCATGAGGGCCGGTTCCTTATTACCCCCGCCTCCCCCTTTACTGCTTCCCCCCGAAACTTGCCAAGCCGGTCGGCGGCCTATTCTACCCATCCCGATGGACCAGTTACTGCCCACCACCGTGGCCGACTATGCCCGTGGCGTCCAGGCCCCGCTTTGTTCGGACCATATGGGTATCCCCCCCGTTGATGCCCTGCGGGACCGATTGACTGCCATTAGTTTGGAACACGGGTTGGTTGACGGAGTGACGAACGAATGTATCGAAATTATTTTATTGGGGCTCGACGCTCATCTGCGTAATGTGGTATCCAATTGTATTACCAAAATCCGATCGAATCGTACATTTGGGATTCGTACGGAAACTGCCCCATCCTCTGCGGCTTCTTTGTCGCCTGACCTTACTTCAGTGGCTGGAAGCGGGGTTGGCGCTCCGAAACCCAGTGCTGCTGCTACTACCCCAATCATTGCATCCACATCCCCGGGCTTGGCCCTTGGTTTAGAACCGCAGCATGTTCACCGTCCGCCAATAATGACCAATGGTACCGGGGTCACGGCCCTGAATGGTTTAACCGCCGGGCTTTTAGCACCGACTACCACAGTCGCCACCTCGTCACCCTCCGTGCCCGTCCCAGCCTCTAATGCATCGCCCCTCACCGCCGCTCATTTGGACCCTGTGGCTACTCCTACCACCACCACCACCACTTCTAATGCCACCACCTCCACCATTACCACCACCACCACTTCCCCAGTCCCACGGACCGCGGTACCGGGAATGCTTCACCCCACCCAAACTACCCTACGCCTCTCCGACATTTTATTCTCCCTCGACATTTCCCCCCACGTGTTAACCGAAATTCCCCTCAGTGTCGAACGACTCGCTGCTCTACCCGTTTACGAAAGTGAAAGTGACAGCGAATCAGTGGCTCCCATCGGTAATAGTCGGTCGCGGCATTCCAGCAGTTCCGGCGGTCATCGGCACCCGAAAACCCTAACTACTACTACTGCCGCTGCAAGTGATTATCGCTCTCCTCGTAAACACCGGTCATCCGGGTCGTCGATGTCGCTGAATGGGGGCGGGGACTTCCCGAGTTCTCACCAGGCCCTGCACCAGCGGACTCACCCCCGGCCGCCAAATCGGTTACTCGATCATGACACATCTTCACCACCACCACCTCCTTCTTCCTCGCTTGGTCCTACTCCCCTGGCCCCAAAAATCATTTCCCACAAAGCGCCCAAACTAGCTATGCGGTCATCACCAGCCATGACCAAAACTCATTTAGTACATAATTCAGTCGGTTGATGATATATAAGTATATATATATACTTTCACTCTAATATCCAACTCTATAAGTGGCCAAGGCATTCTCATCCTCCTCCTCTCCTTTCGTTAAGAATAAACATCCCAAACATATTTAGAACTGAATTGATTTAATTGTCCACTGGCAAAATATAATGCGTTGGATAAGAGTAATGTAGGGGAATAAATATCCATCGGACATAGAACCCGAGCGGGAGTAAAACAAAAAATTAACTCCGATACGGGGAATCGAACCCCGGCCGTCGCGGTGAAAGCGCGAAATCCTAACCATTGGACCATATCGGATAGT
>JANBQC010000147.1:0-51447 GCA_027576995.1 Dimargaris cristalligena
CTATATAGCCGTCAAGTATGGGCCACCAATTCCGGTATATTAGAATAGTCGATGAGGGCGATTCCCAAGTTAATTAAATATTGATGGCGATGTTTACCCAAATTCCGGTCAGTAAACGAGCCCGGGCGGCCTTTGGCAAGTGGCCCTGTGCACCGCCGAGATCTTCCCTTCACATATGGCAGGGTATAGTCACTTAACCAACGGTCCCAAACGGATCAGCCCTCCAGACTTAGTGATGTTGGAAGGATGGGGGAGGGAAGAAAGAGGGAAATGTTGACCTACAAATTAGTCTTAGTAGCTGGCAAAGGTACCCAGATGCGTCGATTGGTGGATTCTAAAGCTTCCGAACAGCTCTGGATTAGCGGGTCTACCGAAGAACAATACTTTTGGTTTTTATGTTGGGACCGAGCCGGCCTGGTCAGCACCCAACACAGTTCTCCATAAAAGGAGCAGACGAAAAGAGTCGTGGGGTAAAGTATTCCCTGGGAATGGCAAATTTATACCAATAAGGGCCTATGGACATTTCAATTTTACCTGTTTATTGTGTTGCAGCGGAATGTTTATAAGGCATAATTATCCCTTTGAGCTATCCCCACGTTATGAAAAATAAACATTTACCCAGTTCTCACTAAACCAACAATAGAATACGGAGTTGTAAACCGGTCACGTTTAAGCCTAATACTTTTTTTCTGTAAAATGGCCCGGAATTGCCAGTAGAGTTATTGGTAAGAAACTGAGTGGCTGTTCAATGCTATTGGAAAATGCAATGAGGTACTCCCTAATGGCCGTGGTCGATTGTTGAATCGTACAACACCCGCTAGATGCCATTGATTAAACTCTAAGGCTAACCGCCCTCTGTAACACATAAACAGGGGTGTGTGAACAGTTCACATACCTCATCACCCAGTAGATCATTACTGTTAGCCTCCTAACCCATTTATAGGGTGATCAAGGCCCTGTTATATCCCCTTCCCAACGACAGACTCTCCTTACTCTACATACACTGAGCCCACCCACTTACCCGGATATGGTGAAAGTGATGGCGTGCCTCGGTTATGGTCATGCCTATACAATTGCCCGTTATGGGAACTAGGCCCTTTAGGTCTTCCGATTGTTCCACCGAACCCCCCCCCTCCATGAAAGCTACCTCCCTCACCCTGTTTTCACTCTAGTGTTTCGCTCGACGATCGTCCCCATTCTTTCTAGACCCCCCCACCCAACGACCCCCAACCGCAAGGCTTGTGATGGCAGTGGCTTGCTCTCAGCCATTCCCACTTACAAATTTGGGTACATCGTTAACGTCGTTTAGGCATAAAGTTGCAGGACTCGGGTGGGCCCCTTTAACGCATTCTAACATCCGGGGCATTAGTCGGACATTCTTCTACAAGGTGAAATCGAAATGTAGGTACTAAATGAGACTCGTCCGAGAGTTGTCGGCTATCCAAGGTTTTAGAAAGGCCCTGTAGGAAAGAGTGGACTGGGGGGGGGGTGGTACAGCTCAGCAATGATACACAGGTCCCTAGGGGATCGAGTGACTCAGTGGACTGCTCTTCCAATCTGTTCAGTCAACCCTACTTCCGTAAGATGATTAGGCCAGACTGAATTGCGGGGTTCCAAATGACCTAATACCCCCTGGTCTTTGGCTAAAGGGTTGGGGGTCGCCGCTGGGGGATGCGGTACGCCGATCGTTTTCCGGAGGAACTATGGGTATTAGAGTCGTACTCTGCTACGCAAGGGTTAGAAATGGAAAACCCCGCGATGTCAATCGTATTACTTGGGATCGGGAATGCCTAGGGCCAAGCTACGTTATGTGGTTGATCCTAGTGTTACGCAAATGTTGATTTAGTAGTGCTAACTTGGTATTTTAACACCACGGACTTCCAATCAGTTTTTTGGGGGGGTATCCGACAATGCTTATCTTATTTTAAGGATGTTGCATGTCAAACCACAAGCAGGGTATTCTATGGGCGGAATAGACATTCGGATCCTTAGAGGAACCCCCTCCCGGTTTACTGATTATATGAGCCACGTTATGGTTAGCATGGATAGACACTGATCCAGCGACACTTGAAGTCGCCACTGAAGTTAGACCAATGTTCTATATTCTTTTACATCATTTTGTTTCTTTCAATTCCCGGCTAATCCATTGCCTAGGGCGATCTACCAGGGTTAGGCAGTGGACGGATTCCTACTGCGATTACACCGATTAGGATTGGCTAGAAGGTCGAGTGGCGACGCGTTTGCCTAGATCGGCCAACCCCTCCCACAGTCCGAACGCGTCGCGCTCTCTCTCTTTCTATATATACCTATGTTGGGCAATACTGTATTCCAAGGCCCTTGTCATGTTGACGGGATAGGTATAAGTGTGTATCATTACTACTCTCCAAGAGTCGCTGGTGCGGCTTTTGATGGAGTTGTGCTGTAGGTTTCTGGACGTCGAGTTGAACAAGGCGGGCCCCCCTCCCTGGTCGTTGATTTGGTCCCGGAAGAGCTATCAAGCGGGCGGTACAGTGGCAGTGAACATGCTGCTCGAAAGGTTAGGACTAGGGTCAAGGTGGAAAGGGTCTAACGATTACACTTCTTTGTCCAAGCGAGAATGTCAACTTGGTTTCAGCCCGTTCAAGGGAAATATGAAGGACCAGTATATTCTTGTATTCGTAGCAGGCCGGAGAAATGGAACCCGCCAATTGCAGTAGCATCAATTCCGACTCCGCCAACCTCCGGTTAAATACGAGTAGTTGCTCATTCTAAAATTAGTCCCTGAGAATCGTATAAGGGAATATACAAGCGTTACTAATAAAGGTTGGTAATCCTCGCCACTGCTAATAAGTTCTTGGGCTGTCTGTCAAATAGCCCTGTCAGCAATAGCCCTTATTTTAACTTTGTGAATCATCATTCAGCTGAGAAGGTAGTCTCTTACCCAATGGTCTAGTAAGCATGTTCCAGCCACTTGAAAACTCACCGAGGACAGCTCTGGGAAATGGTATTGACTACAGTACCGCCCCTAACTTGTAAGCCAGAAGGCATGTGGTTACAATTACTAAGCATTGCAAAGTTTAGGACTTTAGATCTTGAGTGACCAAAATAACAAAAAAGTACTTATTGAATGAGACAAGGTAATCGATTTGCCAGTCTCCCATTTGCATACATCCAGTCGTTTCTTCCTGAAGTTGCCCGTTCCTTTGTGCCTACTCTTCTTTATTTACCCTATATATGGCCGAACCTTCCGAAGGTCTTGATCCCGCCACCGTTAATTATGAATTCGATTTACTGTACTCCCACCTAATTGGCGACGAGCCGCCGGAGTCGCCCCATTCTACCATGGGTGCCTCCTCCAGGGCCCCTCCACCCTTAGCATCTTCTTCCGAGGACCCAAGCGGTTCCTGCAAACGATCGCTGGAAGATGTCACCACCTGGTTTCTGGCGAGCCCGGCCGAAGCCTACCCCGCCCTAGGCAGTAGTAGTAGTAGTAGTAGTAGTCATCACGACAACAGCAACAACCACAACAACAAGCGACCCCGGTATGCATCACCCGGTTCGGGGACCCTATGTCGGACTTGTCGGCCTGCCCTCAGTCGCTATTCCAGGTATCGAGGCCATCTGCCCCCACGTCGTTTCATAGCCAGGGGCAACCCGCCGTTAGCTACTGCTGCCAACTCAGCCCACGGGTCAACAACGCAGAGCGATACTTCGTCGAGTTTTGGAGCCGACTTGGTACGGACTACCAAATGCATCATTTACCGGCCCTTACAATTTCGCTGTATCCTAGATAATTATGATCCCCGCATCGATCTGGACTACCTCTGGGAGTATCGGCTAGCCCATGTCAACGTGCCTCCCCTGTCGGCGAGTTCGCAGCCTGGTCAGCCGTTTCTGGCCCGTAATCTAAGAGTTTATAACCCTAAACCCTGTACTAATCTATTCGAACCTTAGTCCCTACCTTTTTTTTTACTATGATGCTAGAGACCAGTACTGTATTTTTAGTATTTTCCAAAATTTTGGCGATTCAGTGGATTGTCTCTATGGTTAGATTCCCTCTCGTCCAATATTATGCCAATCAGTGACTTATTTTAACGTAGACTAGAGCTTAGCTTCACCCCATAACTGACAAGGAGTAGCATGTATATCATCGATAGGGTGGTACAAAGTCCCAGTGTATTTTTGTTTTGATCGAGCGACAAAGTGGAGCAATTTGGTGGTTAAAGGCTGGATCATATAATATAATAAATAAGTAAAATGAGCAGTACAGATAACTGTAATTGAAACAAAACAGCGAAAAAACACTTAGAAAACAATACCGAATAGAATGGTGGGGGAAGGGTCAAAGAATAAAGGTGGCGGTCGTATATTCAGGTACTATACGGCAATTCTAGTAGAGACGGTCACTTGACGCGGCCTTGGCGTCTAAAAGATAATGTCTTCGTCTTGGTCAGCCTGGAGTATGTCGGCTGGCTGGCTTTCGGCCTCATCTAATGAATAATAAAAAAGGTAATTACAAACGGTATCAAGCACATATTACAGTATTCGATGGTTAGTAGGGCAATACCCATCTGGCGGTAAATTCGGCTGGGTGGGCTAGACTTGGCCTTCACCGCGGGAGCAGAAGGGTGTCCAGTTTAACTAGGCATGGTTCGCCGAGCAATTTAAATTAGTTATACATACCAAGTTCCCGTTGGGCGGCGGACGCGAACTCGGCCTTTTCGACAATGGCGCGGGCCTCCTTCTTCTTGGTCTGGATTTTCTTAAGACTGTTGGTCAAGAAAATACCGAATTCAAGGGGATTATAATCAAGTTAATACATAGGTCCATAGGTGGGGTATATTCCAACCCACCGTTGGAGTCTACAGGATGAAGGGGCATTGCGTAGCATCAACAATTTTTTAATAGATAGGGCATACCGGAAAAATTCTTCACGATCCTGCTCGTCAAGCTCGGAAATAATATACTTGATGGTGTTCTCGAGGCGGGGAATAATAACGTGTTCAATGGCGTTGACTCGGCGGTTCGTCAGCTTAATGACCTCATCCAGAATGACAAAGGCAGTCTAACAGCAAATATGCATGGGGCGTTATCATAAAGATTCATAAACATATGTATATATAATTAATGGTTAAAAGTGAATCAAGTGAGGAGGTCAATAGGTTGATGCTAAGATAGCCTGCTCCAATGTACGAGTTCGATAGTATCAATACCAGTCCGCGTAGGATTAACATGGGGCGAAATAATTACCTGGAGAGAAGCCAATTCCACGAGGGTTAGGATGGCCTTGGTGTAGGTGTCTTTGCATTTTTGGATTTGCTGGCCACCGCGACCCAACCCGGTCAGTTCGAACGAATTCGAGCCTTCGGAGTACTGCTCAAACGATGGAAGCATGACACCCGATACATTCTCCTGCTTGGCCCGAACGCGCAGCTGGGCACTCTTGACGTTTTCGCGAACTTGGTAGCTGTGTGGATATAGTTATATATATATCAAGACGCAGTCATAATATAATACGGGTTAGTCATATAGCGTGTGGTTAAGTATAAGGTCACTGCTATTATTATACCACCCAAGGTCCGAGGGAGGGGTTGCATAGGGCCCCCTTCCCCCCTCCCGTTCAGCATTCCCGCAGTCCGGGCGAATACAAAAGACCTCGGAGGGCGAGGGGTTAAGGCGGCTCTCTGGCTAGATAACCCAACGAGTTTACGCTCTCTCCATTACCTAATGTCACCGGCAATGTAGTTGACTTCGGCCATGGAAAAGGCAGCCACTTGCATGACCACACCCATCTTGAGTTTGGCTTCCTCGATTTTCTTGATGATGTCCCGGAATCGCTTCGTCAGGGCTTCACTCTTGCGCTTGAGCAGACTGTGGCCCGTCTGGGCGCCCTTCAGGCGGAGTTTCATGGTGGTCTGGGCCATCCGGGTCGGGAAAATGTTGAGACGGGGACCGGACATGGTGGCAAAGTTGGGTCACAGGGGGGCCGGGAAGGGCAGGAGCGGAGACTTGGTGTGAGTATGGTATTGGGGAAGGGTACGTACCCAAGGTACAGCGGGTAAAGGAAAATAAAAGTAGTGTAATAGTAAAGACCGAAGGAAAGGAGAGATAAGGGGGGGTGGGGTCTATACTAAGGGCAAGAGAGGTGGAGCTAGAGAAACAGAGAGAGAAGGGGGAATGGGAAAAGTAATAAAGAAGAGCATGTCGCTCAGAGTGACCAAGAGCAGCCTGCCTCTTACCCCGCGCCACTAACTGGGCTCGAGTCAGCGTCCTCTCTCTTTCGATGCAGAAAGGGGATAGACAAACCGGCCCTGCCATTAAGTGTCGGGTTGGGGTATTGTTGGTTACCAGAAACGCCGCAGGAGAGGAGCGTGTGGGTCGTACCGTGCAACCTGTCCGCACAAGTGACACCACTGGAGGCGGTCGCCGTGATAATCAGGCCTCCGTAGTTAACCTTGCAGGTCATGTAGAAATCGAGTGCTTAACAGCAATCCTTACGGGTTGTTAAGTTCATGGGGCATTACTGTTCAGTAAAGTCATAAAGCAATCCGGTACATTCAGGGTGCCCAGTATTGGTCCATGTTTATGGATGAGGCCGTCTCGGTATTAAAATTTAGCCGCCCTTTTTTAAATCGGCATTCAATCGCCTATTAGCCCAACTACGCCACAAGGTCGTTAAAATAGCATCAATAATATATCAATTTAGAAGGTTTATTCGGAGATATATATATATGTTGGAAAAGTGTAGTAAAGTAAAAGGAATAAACCATCGTTGGCGGAACAATACAAATTGATGGGCAGAAATACAAAGTAAAGTACGGATGAAGAGGCCGAAATGGCAGTCCATTTCCCAGGTCCTTCTAATAAGCCTTCATGGCGTAGCTTCGGGAGGCCGGCTGGGTCTGGTGAAGTTCCCATTCAGTCCGGGCCTTCTTCTCTTGCTCAATCACCTTGGGGTTGGTGATCGATCTGAACACCGCCGGGAAGTACGGGGAGTACTCGCCGGCCTTCAAATTAAAGGTCTTCAGCCCAACTTCTTCCATATGCGCCTGGGCTTCATATTTACCATATTCCACCGCGGCATCGTAACCCATTTGCGTCACCAATTTGGCCAGGGCCACGCTGGTGAGATAGTGGTTATTCGGCTCACTCTGGCTGTCCTTAAGCTGGGCGTGCAGGGCCAACGGGACGTAATCGTGGTCGTGTTTGACGGCGTAGAGGAGCGGGTATTTAACGAGCAGTTCCTCGTCACTGCGGTGGAGCAGGTCCCCGATGCGGGCGGGGGTATTCGCCGCGTTGATCTCGCGTACCTTGGTAAATTCGGCGAACGGGCCCTGGGGCGGGCGGGGTACGGGCGTGAAATCGTAGAAATCGGCGTAGTCGAGGTTCGCCAGCAGGCGGTCAATGAATTTTTTTACCTCGGGGGATCGGTCCCGGCAAACGGCCATCTGGAACACGTGGAGGGGACTGTGGACCTTGGCGCTCCGCACCGAGCTCGGAAGTTTCCCACCGGGGAACCGTTGGCATTCCAGGCGGGTTTTGGAGATGCCGGTGGGGTCGGTGTTCGGCGCAGCTACGGCAACCGACACACCCAAGACGAACGCCAGGCTGAAAGTCGATGGGAAACGCATGGTTATTTAAACGGCAGGAGAGGGAGGGGAAGGGCGTGGGATAGTTGGGAAGCTGAAGTTGAACTTGAACTTAGACGAACCCAAGGGATGATATTCCAAAGCGGTAGACTCGTAGAGGTTATGTAGTGAACGGTGGGTAGGAGGATAGTATGAAGTTTCAATGAAGCGACGAGCCGCGGGGGTATATATACCTTTGGCCTAACTCGCTGTAAGCGCAAGAGTATTGATTGGCATGAAGAATTGGTTGGAGACTAGCAAGGCCCGACAAATGAATGGCCTAGTCCACCAGGCCCCTCTCCCGACATCATTGACTCCCCGCTGCCCGCCGGCACTGTGGGGCTCGGTAGCACACCCACTATAAACCCAATTGCGGAAAACGGGCAGCCCTCAGTGAGTGACTGGCTCCCGGCCAAACCCCCTTAAGCAAGTTTATGGTCATTACCACCTCAACTGGCCATTCGGTCCAAAGGGTGTTTTAGCTAGACTAGAAGTCGTAAGGAGTTCGCTTTCGGTATTCGTGTCCTACCAATTTATTACCAAACCAGCCCGACTCGGCGCTTAGACATAGGGTGATGTATTTCTATTATGTCCATTTCCATCGAAACCAGCTGGGTAGTACAGTCAACTTGGTCGCACACGTTGATGTAAAGCTGCCTTCGGATCGCATAATGGTTCCTCCACGCCTAGCGTCCGTTGGCAGCCCAATACCAACATGGTGTTGTTATTACTGTGTATACCGATAGTGTCAGTTTTTAAAGACTGTTATAGGTAAACCGGGGATAGCAATATAGAATTGGCTGTGGCGTTTATAGACCGAAGAAAACAAACTAGCTACAATGTGAACGCAAGTGCAGTATTATAATAAGCGGTTCGTTCTACGGTCACTCCCACTGACTAGTAATCATAATATTCGCCACTCGGGCTTCGAGGCCGTAAATCGGACTCGCTCCAAACGGTCTCATCTACTATACACTATGGGTTAGGAGGATACGGAAACCGTATGCGTCAGTGACAGTTGACGCCACTTTTACCTACTCTTCTTAAAGGGGAGGGCGATGTATCGCATTCGGCTGCAATGGTTACATCCGTTGTGGAGTTCACACTACCCCCATTCTTCGGTGGAACCTGATGTCGTCCTACATCTTTTTTTATGTGGGGTGGACTATTTGGGCCAGTACGTTTACTGCCGGACCCATCGGTCGGGCCAGGACCGGTAGTTTCCTTCAAGTGCTTCCTCTTTAGCAACCCATCGGCACCAGGTTAACATGTTTCAGAATCTCCATTCTTTTATTTTAGGGAGCAGCAATACTGCTTTTACAGCAAACCCCAGTGTAATCCCTCCGGTAGCACCGGTAGGTCAGCCGGGGGGGGGGGCACAGGCCTAGACATGGTGGTGGAGAATCGCCCCGCTTGACTAAATATTCCGCCACCGAACCCAGCGGCTAGACTAACGGACCAGGGTGATGGATTAGAGCTAACCTTTAATAAACAGTGTCCGCTAAGTAGCACAGCCCATTTGGGTAACTGGAGCAGACGGGGCTGGCTAGTGGGGTGTTTTGGATCAAGTCTATGGTATCGTCGGTGAGGGCCGGTTACAGTGCGGTATTGAATGTACGCTAGACAAATTTGGCTGTAGCCGATACGTCATTCACCGCACCCCACCGATTGATAATTAGAAAGGTTCTAATGCGACTTGTCTGGTTCCAGTTGGGCAAGGTTCAACCGAGCTTTATAACAAAAGATCCGTTAGATGAAGCAAATATTACTGGTTAAAATTAAGTATCCCATATATTATCCCATACACTAATAATTTAAAACCTTATATACCTGGGCCGAATTTCACCCAGTTGGTTAATTAGGCCAAAACTGTTGGCATGTTTAGTATGGTATATTGGAAAATTTCACGCAGTCATCGTTTAGCTTACAGTAGGATCCGGTCTTGATTAATGAGAGGGATCGCGGGACTATCTAACCAAATATCAGGAAACTGCTCACCACTCATAATTGTGGATACTACTTGGGAGGCGAGTTAAGTTATTCGGTAAATAGTAGGGGGGATTAGGAATTGATCAAATGTGACAACTATCATGGATTTACTTTGAATGCATATGGGTGAACTTCAACCCAACTGTATAAGATTTTACACAAAATGTGTATGGGATAATATATGGGAGAATAACTTTTGACCAGTAATATTTACCTCAAATGGATTATTCGTTATACAGCCTGGATGAACTTCTGCCATATGGATGAAATTCAAACCAGCTGTATAAGGGTCTACATAATATGTGTATGGGCGAATATATGTGAGAATAGCTTTTAACCAGTAATATTGGCCTCGTCCAATGGATTTTTCATTATACAGCCTGAATGAACTTCTCCCATATGGTGCTACGAGGAATATGCAAACTATGCTATTTATAATATAGCCCGGTGTATGTTAAGGGCAGAACCGATGGTACTTGACACCATTACATATGATATACTTCAATGGTTCCGGATTACAGGAACAGAGTCCTTCGGTAGGATCTTAAGCATCCATGCTAGACTTTCCTGGGGGGGAGGTATACCTACATTGAGTGCGTTGAGAGTTGCCAACTCCAGTGGGGGGCCTATAGAGCGGAAAAAAGTGCCAACCAAATCAATGGGCCGGGAGGATTAGCCATGGCTTTATGTTCCATACTATGCCAGTTGATGAAAGCCGCCAACGTCGTTTCTTTTTAGTGGATTCGACATGCTCAGGCCCAGAAAATTCAAGTATGACCACGTTCAGTACAAATCCATCATCACGGGATAAGAAATAATATATACCTATACTTACGGCAGAGAGGTAACGTCGTTCAGAAATCGCCTGCAAGAAACACCGTCTTGTTTATTAAAAGCCCACTGGATTGAGAAAAAATATTGACAGAAATGGCGAAGGGGGGGGGTGGTTATCCAGTCTGGGGGTTATTAAATAAAAATAAGCATCAAATTCCAACATGTTCGGGTAATTTTAAGTTGATATGGTATGTAAGTAGCGGTATACAGCCAGAGCTCAACCCCCCCCCCCCCCTCACGCGAATGAACGATACTGGTCACCTGGGGAGGAAAACTATAAATAGTCTAAGAATTACTCTAGAAAGCGGTTCACCATAAGCCTATCACCAAGATCTATCACACTAGTGTATATGTGATGGCATTTTAGGCAAAATTTTCTTGAATAAACCACGCAAATCGGCGCGACTAATCTGTAAAAATATTATTATAGAGGATAACTGGGTACCAACTGCGTGTTCTTTATAATTTAGAAATATAAATATGGTAGATTTAAAAATGCGAAATGGATTATAAAGTAGTCGGCTTATACGAAGAACTATGAGCGAAAAAAAAGCTGGGGGAAGCGGACAATAGGGAGATAAAACAATTATAAATATCACCCAGATTCTAGTGAATGCGCCCCTATTTTTAAGCGAATCGAAATATCTTTTGATGGGAATGAATGATAAATATGCTAGAGGAAAAGCCAGCGAGCGCAACTGCCGTCTTATTTACTGCAAAGCCTGGGATTCCCGGCGGAACACGCTCTTGGCGGGTTCGAGCCAATCCACGAAATGCATTCCCTGGCCTTCCAAGATCGTTTCCTCAATCTGGCCGATAATAGTCCGCCACTCCGGGCCCTTGTCGAAAGCCGCACAGGCCACCGCCACCGTTTTCATGGCGTCCGACACCAGGGCATGGGCCTCGGGAAGGTGCTTAAAAGACCGGCGGGTTAACTGGTGCATACGGGCACTGTACAGGATCACGGCTTCCGGGTGGTTGTGCTTGATCCCGTAGACCAACGGGTACCGGGTTTGTAGGGTAGCATCGTCCATGAGTTGAAATTGGGTCGCGGAAGGAATGGTGGATACAATTTGACCCAGGCCTTCGAGGGGATTGTATACACTGGCTGGGACCAGGGCCTTGAGATCCGGGTAGCGCAGGCGTCCGAAAAAGCCGGTCAGGATATGGTTCAGTTGGTCGCTCGGACTGATACACATGAAGGCGTTGAAATAGGTCATGGATCCAATCTTTGTCGGCCGGGCCTTGGTGGCTTCCGTCCCTTTGAGCAGATCCAGGAGAGGACGGCATTCTTCGCGGGGGAGATGGGCCGGGGTACTGACCAAGACGTTACCGCCCTGGTTGGGGAGGGCTGAAACGGTACAGCCAAGGCACGCAGCGGCGATGATGAGGTACGAAACCGAAAACTTCATGGTGGTAAGGCAATTTAGGTAGCGGGTGGGCAAGTGAAAGAATGGTAGTGGGGAAGGAAGGTGGTGGCCAGTCGTTCAAAGGATAATAATCAATGTCCAAATATCACAGGATCTAGATTAAGCTGGAGGAAAAGCGGGGATGATTAACGGATGGGATGTGGGAGTTAGTTGAGGTATTTTGAACGAGAGCAAACAGGCCATCTTTATATATATCCAAAGCCCAAGGGGATTAGGCCAATTTAGAGCGTCAGCAAAATCTTATTTGAGTGTGGGTATGGTTAGGTGCTGGAAGAAAAGGAGGCTGGGAACTAGTGGCTGACCTTTGATCGATTCGTATAATGTTGGGGAGTTTTATTAATTTAATAAAAGTCATAATAATTAGGCATGCCAGGGCAGTGGGATAGGGGTGGTGGCCTTACTAAAGTATCAGAGGGGAGCACATGGAAGCGGAAACGAATTTCCGAATGCACATCGTACAGCCCATTATAGGTCCACGGTGAGCCAATTGGCGCCTCTGCAAAATGGAAAATGCCTTATTTGGCCATGCAGAAATGAAAAGCTAAAACAGAGTTGGTGGTACCGTAAGATTGGTGATACCCAAGGTAAAACTGGCAGGTCTTCTTTTAGCACTATTGAACCAGCCCTCTTTTCATCATTATTATTATATTTAAGGAACCGCCTAGCTTAAGCACTATGGCTAGGTGATCCCTTTAGCTGCTTTGGTTTAGGGGCGTTAATGGTACAACATCAATAGTACAGGAAGCTCTTCCAGGTCTAGATTGAGTGCAGCCCATCCCAAGCTAGTGTCCATGAACCGAAATAGACACTGCGGGACCGTTTTGGCAAGTCGAATTCGGGGTGTGGAATCTAAGTTCTTTCCCATTAGCTACACGGTATGTGCCGTCGGCTGAGAAATAATCCAGCTAGTGGACGACTTTAGCCTTAATCGTTGCCGTAAGTAAATGTAATTATAACTAGCGCGACAGCTGAAATATAGTCTACTTCCACTGATCCCCCACTACCATCAGATCAATGCCTTTTTATCCCTTCCCCCCAGATAAAATGGCTTTACAGCGTAAAGCTGCTGGGTAAAAGTCCACATTTACCCCCCCCCCGCCTCGTATATTTATAAGTATATGGGGTACTGTACCGTCCTTCCCTTATGTCTATTTTTGCAAATTAATTTGGCATAGTTTGGGAAGGGCACATGTAAACGGCACCCCCCATTTTATTGTACATGTAGGACCGACCCTACAGTATTCTGGAACCCACTGGTTCCTGAGTAGGGCAAGCGTATCACAACACTACACCGCAACGGTCTTCCCATTTTACCCTACCGACAACTACACCAGCTTCCACAACTACTAATACTTACCCAATTCACCTAGTCATTGACGACCATCACTATGGTTATCAGTGATAACTGGGCCCAAAGTGCCACCCAAGATGGATCCCATTGATAGTACCCTTACATGAGGGCAATGGTAATCGCCCTTTATTTATTTTAAAAAAAATGTGGATTAAGCGACGCGTAGCCAAACCCATTAACCCTTCACTTCTAGTATCTACTTTGCATGATACTGTAAACATCGACACCATTTTACTTATGATACTTATTACGCAAAGAGTAGGTCATAATCGATATAATAATCCAGATGGTTCCATATGCACGGCATTTTGTAATTCATTGAAGGTGACCACGCTCTTCAAAAATTCGCCTTCCAGTGCCCGTAAAGGCACGACCCTTTTCCATGTGACGAATAGTTTTGGGGTGACTTAAGATCCTGAAATCGTAAGTCAGGGACTATTATAAGTACCCCCTACATCCACACTGCGCTAGTTATCGACAGCAATTAACATGCCAAGATTTCAAAGACCGGCTGAATCAAGTCTCCGTCCTAATTGAGGCCGAGAAGATATGTAATATAATTAATTATTTCGATAATATACCAACCATAGTTATCTCGGCTGGAAAAGAGGTATAATAACCCCGCTTAATTTAACCGAGTTCCCGGATATTCATTACAGTAGAAAATTGACCTTCCATACAGTACTATGGTAATATGTAGCCAGGCATTCATTAAATTTTCCACAGTAAGCCGGAATATGGTCCTGCAATTAAAATGGGCGACCCCGACAACCTTTTCCTCCTTCATTCATAGCAATAATAACATTTAATAGAAAAAAACGTAACCTATCCGTATAGATTTCATACAATACGATATTTAGGTAAGAAACAATGTAAATAAATTAAAAATATAAGAGTACTGATACAGGGCAATGGCCTAATAGGAGTTAGGATAAGTATTTAAAAAAGATGGCGAAGTATGGAAAGGAATGGGGTGGAACGCGGGACAGACAAGCTGTAAACCCGTGTCATTATGAAAAATAAGGAGCAACATGGCCAATGTCATGATACTAGAAGTAAACCCCGTATACGTATGTAACCAGGGCAAATTGATGGGTAAAAGAGGAGGGGGGTGGGGGGGGGTTATATATATATATATGTGGGTGTGAATAGCTTTCTGGAAGAACTCAAATAAAATGAATAAAATTAGATAAACAATATGATATAGTTAGTGGCGTGAAGAAATTGGGGGTCATTGGAAGGGTGGGGTAGGTATAATCAATGAAGGAGAGGGGGGAGGCGGCGTGAAAAAATCAAATGAAATGTAGAGCATTACGTCGGAACTTGGGGAGAATCTCCGTTATAGAGGAGCGTTTCCAGCCAGTACATGAAAATATCGGCGGTGCGAGCTCGTTTGACATGAGCCCCGCCGCGGAGGCGGGTGGACATGGGTGGAGGGTCAGGAATGAGCAGGCGAATGGGCTCGGCCAGCGGGTCCTTGGCGGAGGGGTAGTGTTCCCAGGGGCGCAGGTCGGCGGGCGAGTGGACCGATTCAGGAACCGCCGCCTGATACTCGGACCCGTAGGGAGAGGGACGAACACTGCCGCTGCCCAGGTGGGGCGACTGGTGCTGCTGGTGGTTCCCCCCCGTCGCGGCCCGCAGGGGTTCGCGATCGAGATTGACGTGGTTGGTGAAGAGCACCGTGAGAAACCCGAGGAAGTAAACCACCAGGGTGTAAATCACCAACGTGGTGATCTGACAAGTGGTAATGTTGCGGCCGGGGCTGTCCGTCGATTTGGCGACAGAATGGTTCACCGAGGACGGTGCCTTAATAAACGATGCCGTGGATTCTTCCAGGTCACCACCCTCAGGTGCCGTAGACGCTTCGGCCGTACTCGTGTTCCGGGGGGAGGCCATCTTACGGCGGCGGAGGGTATCCCGGAAAGCAGCTGAGTTGAGCCGGGGCGAGGGTCGCGGGGTGCGCTCGTCTTCGTTATCAGCGGCGAAGATGCTGCGGTTAGCGATGGTTTCTTGGGAGTACTCCAAGACCAGTTGGAACAGTCCGTTGCTCAGGTGGTCGGCGCTAACGTGTTGGCCAGAGCGGCGCAGGGTGGAGACCAACTGGCCAACGCCTCGCATGAGCGATCGAATATCGAGGCCCTGGGTATCGATAAGGGTGGGGGCATCCACTCCCGCCGCCCGACACTGGGTTCCCGCCTCCGACGTCGCGGCCGAATTATCCGCCGGGGTAGCGGATACTGTCGCATCGGCCACCGGGATTTGGCGTTGAAGCGCGTGGAGCCAACGCCGCATGGTTTCAATATCGTTTTGGTGGGCCTCCCGAGTATCCTGGAGGTCCTGTTTAACGGCTTGGTAGTGGGCCATGGCAGCGGCCAGCTGTTCGCGGAATTGTTGCTTCTCCTGAACTAATTTCGCCACCATAACGGGCTCGGGCAGTCGGGATATGGCGGGGTCGGTTTGGACTCCCTGGTGGCGGATGGCTCCCCGACGGGAACGGTTGGGCGACCGGGTGGTATGCGAGTGGACATCACCGTACGAACCGACCCCGTCTATATCTTCGCCGGGGTGGAGATTCATGAGGTGGGTGCTGGCCGCCAGTTCTTGGTGGAGCGAGAGGTTCTGATTGATACCGTCAGTCGAAGGGACGGAGGCGCTAGCCCGGCCTGCTGCCCCTTGGGAGAGGGTCATGTATTGCAAGTCGGCGGTCAAGCGGTCCACTTCTTCGGTGAGAGCCTGGTTCCGGGCCTCTAGGATCTCGACGTTGCCTTGGACAGTGGCGTTAAACTGCATCTGAAGAGTCAGTTGGTGGACTTGGTTCTCCAGTTCAATCTTATTCTTGGCAACCTCTTGCAGTTCAGTCTGGGTGGCTTCGTGCTGCCGGGCCGAGGCCTCGTACTCCTCCTGCTTGACATCGAATTCCTCTTTGATGGTATTGAATGCCACGCATTTGGCCTCGAAATCCCGCTTCAGACTATTGTGTTCGGCCTGAAGATGAAAGACCCGCCGGGTCAGTTTGGCAATTTCGGTCTCCATTTGGCCAATCTGCTCGGTCTTCTTGCGGTCCTTATTAGACAGGTCCTTGAGTTCACGCTGGCGCATCAAGAGTTCGGATTTGATTTCATCCAGCTTCAGCTGAATGGAGTGAACGTGGGCCTCGTGGACTTGGGCCTCCCGCTCGATTTTGCGATCGTAAATAGCCTTGTGCTTCTTGAGCTCCTCCTTGTGCCGGTTCAACATAGCCTCACTCAGGGCATTGTTTTCGGCCACCATGGACTGTTCCCGAAAGCGGTAGAATGACTCCTGGTCCAGAGCGTCCAGCACACTCTGGGGCGGGCTGACCGAGCGGAAATGATTCAGAGGGGGGCGACCACCTTCGATTTCGCTGGGGCTAAACGTCTCCGATAGACGGCGGCTAGAGAAGGAATTCTCCGGCGAGAAGGAAAGGCGGGACCGGCGGCGGTGGCCAGGGGTCTGGAACCCGGAGGCCTTGCCAAACATGCTATCTTCGAAGACTTGGGAGAGGTGGGTGAACGAATGGTCGGTCTTGAGGCCGAGGGGAGATGCGGGGCCGTCGAGTTCGGGGATTTCATCGTCAGAAGGGGTGCTCACGGTAACGGGGCGACGAAGGGTAGCGCGGACCGCCTTCTTGGACGACGGGGCCGTAAGCACCTGAGCAGTGCGGGGGCGGGAGGCAAAGGGAGAGAACTTGGCGGACTTTGGGGCAGGGTTCGGGTCGCTGGGTTCGGTGGGGGTTGGGGAAGCGTCAGGTGCCTCAGTGGGCTGCGGGGTGGCGGCTGGCCCTTGAGTCGACAGCTCCTTTATAAGTTTTTGGATTTCGTCTAAAGTGATGGGTTGGTCGGGTTGGCTGGCCACATGTATGCCCAGCATGGTCATAAAAAAGGCTGGAAAGATGGGGGCTTGGTTTTCCCGCTCTGCCTTGTCAAGCAGGGCCGAGAAGTCGCTGACCTTCATTTGCATCTGGTTGGAGGGCCAGAGGGGCAGAATGTGGTTGGTTAAGGTCGAATAGTCCACTGAGGCGGTAGGGCGGACCGAATCAGTTGGGTCCGAAGGAGCGACCCCGTCGGAAACGTCCGGCATAGTGGTTCGAAAAGAGGGTTTGGTACGGTAGGGTTGACGGGTGGCCAGGTACCTTGCAAGGTACTAACTGCTACTAGGGCGGCGGGCTAGATACGACAACGGTGGTTAAGTAAGAAGACAACAAGTGAAACAATGCTGGAGTTAGGCGGACTCCCAAAGTAAAAAAGCGGATAGGGGGGAAGGAACAAGCAACGGAATCAAAAAGTAGGGGAGATGGGCTGAAAAAGGACGGGTGGGCTGAACAGAGTGTATGCAAGAAGGGGCTGACCATTAGATAGTCTATTCGGGGTTTAGGTGCATCTATGCACAGAACGGGCCCGCCATTGTTGTCTTTTCTTTAGCTCGAGGCCTGGTGGGACACCTTTATTACTATTCATTCTGCTGTTTTGCTTTGGGGACTCGCTACGGCGATCTATTTGGGGCTCCGCAAGTCGAATGGGGTGAGCGAGATAAGAGTCACGTGGGCCGACGTCGCTAGGGCTATTTCCAAATTCCGATCGACGGCTGTCGAGTAGTACAGTTAAGTTGGTTGCTCCTTCTCGCTGCCCTCGCGAGGTGGCGGCCCTGGACTGTTTAGTTAATTTGGCCCAGTCGCTAGATTAATTCCTCGGTAGGCGCCTGTCAAGTACGACTGCACTGCTCCGCCATTCCACTGGGAAAATATGCAATCCACCCAAGGGCCCCTTTTATTCGCCGTTCGTTGCATCCTAAATGACCCCATCCGCCAGCGCCTTTGCTAAGGGTATTCAGCATCCACAACATCGCTGCACCATTACTTCACATGCCTTTATCGAATGCTCCCCAGTCGCCTTTATCGGCCGGATCAATTGGAGTACTAAATGACCAAACTGCTGCGATTGCCAACTAATTACGCCGCCTGCCTACACTAGTTTTCATTCGCGCTAAAGTAATTTCCCAGGGTGAGGTGTATAATAATGCAAAGGGTCATCTTCAGAGCAGTGCGCTACATTCCCATTTAAGCCTAATAAGGGGTTCCCCCGTCGGTAGAGATTTGGAAACGCCATGCTCCAACACCGGCTCTGGCTACCCCATACATTGAATACCGTGGGCAATCCCCATTTATCACCCAATATAGCCATTATCTAAATGGCCCATCGCCCATCCACCCGGACATATCCCAAAGCACGGCAATTGCCTCCAGAAATACAATAGCTGCCTCGACAACAGAATCGACTCAATCCGCCTAGCGGGACTAAACCATCCCGATGGTTCGATAACGCAGATTAAATCCGTAATTTTGGCGCATCAGCCAGTCCCCCGGGCTTGGTGAGTCACCTCCGTTTTTTAATGCGAAAAGCACTGTTAAAGCACTCGATTTCACCTACTGGCATACCCCTCCTTGCCCTTCTTCCTATATCCTTATATTTTTTCACGTCCCGTCTATTCAATCCCGACACTTGTTTTCCTACTCATCTCGTCTGCCACCACCCTCTCTCTCCTCCCATAACCCCTTATATATATATATCCTTCTTTAAACGGCCGCTCGCTTCGTGTGATCATGGATGATCTCGTAGTTCTGTTTACCACCATCGGTCTATCCGAGCAAAAGGCCCAGGAGACCGCCAAAAACAAAAAATTGGCCCCTGCTCTGGCCTCGACCATCCGGGCCTCGGGTCTTACTGATGGTATTCCCGACAGTACCGGCAAGCTCCTGTACCGCCTAGCTTCGACCGTCACCCCTAAGGCCAGCGCCCACTTGGAAGCCCTGGCCCAGACCATTGGCCAAGGGCAGCTCGCCAGCAACGAACAAGTGGATGCGGCCATCAAATACTGCGAGGCCCAGGCTGATCCCCTGGCCGACCGGTCCGCCTTTGACCGGGCCTGCGGCATTGGTGTTACCGTGACCGACGCTGAAATCGAAAATGCCATCCGGACCTATTTCGAAACCAACCAGGAGCGACTCGTGAAGGACCGGTACCGGGCCCTGGGCCCCCTCCTGGGTGGTCTCAAGAAAGTGGACGCTCTTAAATGGGCCTCGCCGGCTAAGGTCAAGGCCGAATTCGACGCGCAGGTACTGGCCACCATCGGCCCCAAGGACGAACGGGACGAAGTGGTCAAGACCAAGGGCAAAGAGGGCAAAAAGGGTGCGGCCGCTCCAGCCTCAAAGGGTAAAAATGGCCCAGCGGCCGAGTCGACCACCCCCGCGGCCAATCCTGACGCTATCTTCTTCGAAGGCGATATCTCCAAGCTACACCGGCCCGGCGGCAATCCCCAGGTCAACCCTCGGTTAATCGAAGAGCACCTGAAGGCCACCGGCGGTAAGGTCGTTACCCGATTCCCGCCCGAACCCAACGGTTTCCTGCATATCGGTCACGCCAAGGCCATCAATGTCAATTTCGGCTTCGCCAAGGCCCACGACGGGGTCTGTTACTTGCGGTACGATGACACCAACCCCGAGGCCGAGGAAGAACAGTACTTTACTTCCATCTTGGAGACCGTCAAGTGGCTGGGATTCACGCCTTTCCAGATCACTTACTCGTCCGACAATTTCCAGCGCCTCTACGAATTGGCCATTGAGTTGATTAAACGGGATAAGGCCTACGTGTGCCACTGCACGGGCGAGGAAATTAAAGCCCACCGCGGTGGCGAAGCCAAGGGACCCCGCTCCGACTGTGTGCACCGCAGCCGCCCCATTGCTGAATCCTTGGCCGAGTTCCAGAAGATGAAGGACGGCCGCTACGGCGAAGGCGAAGCAATTCTGCGCATGAAGATGAATATGCAGGACGGCAACCCCCAGTTCTGGGATCTGGTGGCCTACCGGGTTTTGAACACTCCCCACCACCGTACCGGCTCCAAGTGGTGCATCTACCCCACCTACGACTACACCCACTGTCTTTGTGACTCGTTCGAAAACATCACCCACTCGCTGTGCACGACCGAGTTCCGCCAGTCCCGCGAATCCTACTACTGGCTGTGCGATGCCCTGGAGGTCTACAAGCCGGTGCAGTGGGAATACGGTCGCCTGAATGTGACCAACACCGTGCTATCCAAGCGTAAGCTGCTGAAGCTAGTCCAAGCGGGACTGGTTTCCGGCTGGGACGATCCTCGCCTCTATACCTTGCCCGCTCTGCGCCGGCGCGGTGTCCCACCCCAGGCCATCAACCAATTTGTACGGGAGGTCGGTATTACCACCTCTACCTCCACCATCGAAGTGGAGCGTCTGGATAACCAAACTCGGGCCTATCTGGACGAACACGCCCCGCGCCTTATGGCCGTGGTCAAGCCCCTCCGGATCACGCTTACCAACGTACCCGCCGACCAGGTCACCCAACTGACCCTCCCGTTCAAACCCCGCTGCCCCGCCATGGGCGAGCATACCGTCCCCTTCTCCCGGGACCTATTCATTGACGCCAGTGATTTCCGGATGGAAGACGCTCCGGACTACTTCCGCCTGGCCAAGGGCAAGACCGTGGGCCTGTTGCACGTGCCGCACCCCATCACCTGTGACGAGGTGGAATGCAACGAAGCCGGTGAGCCCGTTCACTTGCAGTGCCGTTACCTGACGGACCTCCCCGCGGGATTCAAGCCCAAGGCCTACATCCAGTGGGTCGCCAACTGCCCCACCGCCGGCTCGCCCGTGGCCATTGACGAACTGCGCGTGTATGATCGCCTCTTCCGTCACAACAATCCCCTGGATAAGAACGAAGTGCCCCAGGGCTGGTTGTCCGATATTGACACCAACAGCCTGCACCGCACCCAAGGCGCGCTAGTTGAAGTAGGCATTTGGGACGCCATCCGTCGGTGGGCCGAAACTACCCCGTCCCTGGACCTGGTGGAGAACCTGCGCTTCCAGTTTATCCGCATCGGCTACTTCGCCCTCGATAAAGATAGCCAACTGCCGGCGGAAGCGGCCCTCCAAAAGGCGGATCCCAAGGCTTGCGCTGAATCAGCTAAATTGGTGTTTAACCGGATTGTTACCCTTCGTGAAAGTGGTAAAAAGGAAGCTTAGAGAAATCTTTTAGGTTATCATTATCATTCCTATTATTATCGAATCGAGGTTTTATTAGATGCTTTTTCATAGTATTATTGTCTTTAAGAAGTACTCGATAGATTGACCCAGAGATATTAACTAGGCGCAACCCTTATTCATTAAACAAGCATCCTTACTTTATAATCAGGACTGTATATTTATGTATGTGTGTGAAGTGTTTTTTTTTCTCGTAGTCCTGACACTGGTATTGAAACGCCCTGAATTTATTCGACCTATAATCCGCACTCATTGGAAACTTGTTCACAAGACATTGCCGAGAGAATAGGGAAGAGGTGTACTGTAGCGAGCCAAAGATTCAAACTAAGGCTATTATGAGCCTAAACTTCCTACCCCGGGTTTCTATTCGTTTAGGCCATATCCTGTCTCCAAGTCATCTTGTTTGCCAAAGTTGCGTCAGTTGGGTAAAATTGGCTCAAGCTATGTTTGCTAGAACTCGGCACCTTTCCCTATTTTACACAGCATAGTAACACTATATACCTGGGGCCATATCAAGCTGACCCTCCACGGTTCTCCATGTATATAAGAGCAGTGAGTGATGACATCTCAATAGTGGGGATTGGTAATAAATTTCTTAGCAAAGGGCGTATTAGATTAATGTAAATTCCATCTCCCTTTGAGAGGTGAATTATTCGAGGCGAGTATGCCACCATTACTCGCTAACTCAGTCCCCCTTATTGTTGTTAGCCCACCTTGCGGGTAAATCTCCCAAACACCAATCTCAGCGAGTGCTTGTTCAACCTCAGCATAGTTCATGACCGTTAAACAGTCAGTACATTCTACTATCATAATAGTTTGAAATGTAATTAATACCGGTGACCTCAAGAAGTAAGGCAACAAAATCCAGAGGACACCGTCAACGGCATAGCTAACAGCAGGTAGAAGATAAGGGGGATGTTTATTCGAAAACGGCGTATATAACGAAGGGTAGCCGACGGGAGGGGATAGTGGGATACAACAAAGCCCCCCGGGGTTTTAACCGACGGCCAAAGGGGGATGGGATGGCAGTAGTGGTGGTGGAGGTGAGGTATAGGGAAGGGGAATTCGGAGAAATACAAACCATACACACACACACGACACTTAGAACTTGACGAACTGCTTGGCGGCCTTGACCTTAGCCTTGGTGACCTTGAGGACGTTGAACCGTACGGTCTTGGACAGAGGGCGGCATTCGCCAATAGTGACGGAGTCACCGACGGCCACACCCACGAAGCAGGGGGACATATGGGCGGCGACGTTCTTATGACGCTTCTCGTAACGGTTGTACTTGGAGATGTAGTGCAGGTAGTCACGACGGACAATCACGGTGCGGTTCATCTTGGTGGACATGACGGTACCAGTCAAGATACGACCGCGGATCGACACGTTACCGGTGAAGGGACATTTCTTGTCAATGTAGGTACCTTCGACGGCCTCCTTGGGGGTGGCGAAACCCAGACCAACGTCCTTGTACCAACGAAGGTTCTTGCTCTTCTTGGTGGCAACCTTGGAGTTCAAGAAGACAGTAGGCTGCTTCTGGAAGGCCTTCTCAGTCTGGGTGAGGGCGGAAATAAGAGGTGGTGGTGGAGGGGTGTAGCAGGGAAGGTGGTATGATAGTAGACCATGGGTAAAAAGAGAGTTAGAAAAGGGCCGTCCGAAGGACAAGTCAGTTTGGGGGAAATAGGCACGATCGTCGAGGGATACGTTCGGGTTCGTCCAGGATCTATCAATATACCCAGCTGAGTTGGTCTAAGCGGTAGCCAGGTTGAATAGATCGTCAAGCAGAAGGATCAGAAAGGGGCCCAGTCAATCAAGCCCGTTAGATCTACTCGCCGTAGCTTCCTAGATTACGATCGCAGGCCGAGGATGATCGTCGGTTGAGAATCATACAGCCACGGCAATCGCCGAGTAGATCGCCCGGTGGGGGCTGATCGGGGGGTGGAATTCCTTTTGTGAACCCGATTCTTAGGGGTATATTTATATGCCGTTGTATTGTACGGTTGATCTCACCAAAGTAGATGAGAAGCGTGGCGGGGTATGTGGTATGGGAGGGAAACGGGGGTCACTGGCCACTTACTTGTTCCGACATGATGAGTTTGGAGGATGCTTAGGGTTATAAGCCAAGGGGATTAATACCGAAAGTAAGAGAGTGGACTGAGGAATCGACAAGATCCTAAGCAGTTTAACGGTAAAGGGAGGAAAAAGGAGGGATCGGGGCTGGGCCGGAGAACCATATTTTTCATATGGTGAACCCACCACCCACTTTCGCATACACCGACCCAAAATCCACTCCACCACACACACCTACAACAGCACCTTCTCCCCCTAATCCTGGCCCAGCCGCCCTTTTTTTTCCATCCACCTATAATTTTTTTCGGTCCAAGTGTGGGTGGGGAAAAGGACATTCATCCATTATACACACATTATTACTGGTGCGGGAAGCAATGGTACGCTTTCGCCATTTTCCGCCCATGGCCCCGTAGATAATATTCCCATCCCTACTACTACTATAGGGGGTAATGCACTGAGACATACATTCATTACTCCACCTATTACACGCCACCTCTCTCTCCGAAACTAAATAGGTATAGGTGTCATAATGGGTGGGTGATTATTCGGAGTGGGCGGGGTAAATTTTGACCGTCTGTCTCTCCTCCGCTTTTCGCTCTCTATCTACCCACAATAATATTTTCTCCCTTTCGAAATAATCACGTGCTGCACTAATAACCACGTGACCAGGGCCTGCTAGCCGATTTAAAATATAGGCATGCTATTTTGCCTATGAGTGAGCGTGAGGAAATGTCTCACGTTGAGAGCTGTCGACCTGGCCTTTCAACAACTGTATAGATTACATGCTGATAATATGGGAGAAGTTCATTCAGGCTGTATAATGAAACATCCATTGGATGAGGCCATATTGCTGGTTAAAAGCTATTCTCACAGATATTAGTCCATACACGTATTATGTAAAACCTTATACAGCTGGTTTGAACCTCTCCCATATGAATTTGATATGCCAGAGACAAATCTTCGCATCAGGCAGACTTAGCGCTATAGGCAGATTCAGCGCAAAAAATACTATTTTATTATCAGAACTTTGATCCCTCGAAGGTATATTTAATTGATTTTGTAGATAAATAATAGTAATAGTAATAATAATGATAATGACAGTCAAACTGACCCAGGATAGTTTTTAATAGGCCAATTTAAACAGACATCTCGTGGTTGGGGGTTCTATCATAAGTCCACTTGAGAGAAATCACCCTTCAGGCCCATGACCATAGCCCCGGCCAATCTATTTGGATCTGGGTTTTTTACCAAACTGGTCAGTCTTGCTCACTGGGTGAATAATCTTGCCTGGAACGGTGGTGATGCGGGGAGTGGTGTGTTTATCGAACACCTTGAGGGCATTCCACTGTTTGCCGAGCGGTAACCGCAGACTATCTTCATAAATGGCTGGGTCTGTCTTCTTTGGCAGCTTGGTCGCAGTATATTTGCTTGCCTAGAGTTGGGGTGATCAATCAGTCGTATTTACAATAATGCAATTCACAAAGAAGAATTAGTACAATTGTGGTCTAGAGACTATCTTTATGATAGGGTGGTGTACAGGCTATGGTAAATTCCAGCAAATAAGCAGAGCATCGCGTCGGGATCTGCAAAGTTAACGCATCCACGCATGTCTATAAAGATATGCAGAGATGTAAATATAATAAACGCTCCCAATATAATATAACAGCTGCAAATAGTCTTACCGATGGGTTATCACGGTTATAAACAATCACATTCCGGAGCTCGAATAGCTTCGCTTTCTTCGCCGGTTTAGCAGGAGTGGGGGTGGGGGCCGCCCGTTTAGCCTTAGCGGCTTTGGGGGCCTTCTTCTTGGCCTTGCCGGACTTGGAGCCAGCGGCAGCACCCGACCACGAGCCCCAACCCGGAAGCGACGGTTCTTCCTGGGATTGGTCAAGGTCTGATTGCTCTTCGTCGGCCTTCTCGCGTTCGAAATCCGCCACAATATTATCATCCGCAAACGCCATGGCGACCAGGTCTTTCTGGTCAAACTTAATCTGCTTATTCCGGGAACCGGGAATGGCCACTACCGCGGGTGTTTTAGAGGGTTTCTGACTCAACTCGTCGTTGTCGTCGTCACCGTCGCTGTGATCATCAGCATCACTACCCCCGTTGGTCGAGGCCTTCGAGGTAGTATCGTTATTCTTCTTATTCTTCTTATTCTTCTTGCTCTTCGGCTCCGGGGCAGGTTGGCTCTCGAGGGTCACGTCCGCGGTTGTGAGGTCAGCATCCACCGTGCCCGGGGCAAAGGCCGCGGTCGGTATGGGTCGGGCCGGTCGATCCGAAGCTACCGCAGAATTGAGCGCAGATTTACCCCCCGTTGAGGGTACGGAGTGGGTGGTTGCACCCTTTGAAACAGACTGAGCCGCGCTAGTGGTTTTTACAGGCACAGGGGCCGCTGTGGCACCCTTTACTAAGGCGACCGAGGCATCGTGCTTGACCAGTGGTGAGGGAGTTTCTCCATTACCCGTATTGCCCGCCGTCCAATTCGACGACTGACTTGTGAACCGGCGAGTTTCGGTAACGGGTTGTACGGAAGGTGGGGCGGTGCCGCTAGATAGTCCATCTAGGGAAAGCTCCACTTGACCTTCGTGGGCGGATGGGCCCGAGCGGGTACCGGTAGCTTGTTTGAGGGCCGCCAAGCGGCTGACCAAACGCTCGGCCTGCTGCTCTGACTTGGACAGAGCGGTCTTGGCACTGCGGGGTTTGTCGCCGGTGATATCGGTATCGAGCCAGGGGTTAGCCGGTTCGGCGGTATTCGAAGAGGTACTGTTAGAAGCCTGACTAATTTTCCCGGAGGGGGTTGCTTTGGGGCTAGCTTCGGTGGCCAACACATCCATGTAGCGTTGGGCCGGGCGCTTGGACTTGCTGACAGAGAGAGGGGCCGTCAGTTTGGTAGTGTGACCCGTCGATGTCCGAACGAGTCCCATTGGGTTCAGGTGCTTAGCGGTGATTCCCTGCGCCGTGGTAACCGTGGCACTTTCGTCGGCCACTCCGGAGAAGCCTCGGTTAGCAGCGCCCGAGCTAAGCGTAGCTGCCCCAACCAAGGATTCGTAAATATCATCGTCATTATTATGATTATGACGCCCACCCGACTGAGCCTTCGTCCGGGTAGTAGAGTTGCCCGACTTTGTTAGGTCGGTCTCTTTAGCCAGGAAAGTCCGGCGGCCGGGGTTGCTTAAACCGTCTGACGTTTCCACGGGTGCCGGTCGCATATTTGACGGCGCCGGGGCAAGGCCCAATTCCCGGTCTTCCTCGTCACTTTCGGCCCGTTTCTGGGCGAGCATGGCGAGTTCCTCCCGGACGGCCTGCAGTTCACGCTCGGTCTCGTCAAACTCCTCCTGGAGCGACTTTTGCATGAATTTCATGGCGAAGATGCCCTTCGAGAGGGAAGGATTTCCCGCTGCCTCCCCATCGTCAGCACCGTCCGCTTCAGCGAGGGCACCGGGTCGGCTACGGCCCGCCAATTTGTCCAAGGCCTTCATGGCAATCTTGTGGGCGGTCTCGTCGTCGTTCCAGCGACTCTCAATATGGCTGGTTTCGTCATCCGAACTTTCGTTTTCCGACCGATCGCCCTGGATACGGCGCTTTAGGCGGGCGTGGGTGTTCATCTGGTCCATAATGGCTTGGCGGGTCTATATGGATGGAAGTGATACGGAGGAATAAGCGATGCATGCCAAATGGGTAGTATATATAAATGGATTAGAACGAATGCGCGCGGGTGATTAATACTTGAGATGGCCCATATCAAAATCCGATAAAGAACCGAGCCGGCCCGATGCCGATACCGAAATCAGCCTAAATCTGGGTTAAAAACATATCCCACACCAAGTAAACGGACCGAAGCTATAACCATATAAATTAATGAATTTGTTCCTTACCACATCATCGACTCGGCCTGCCTTATGGATAGACCGAGCCCATTTACCCGTATTCTTATGCCGAAGGGACATGCGCTCCCGGGCCCGCTCGATTTCCGCCCGGAGGGCATCCTCCTGGGTATCGCCAACGGGAACAGGCTCATCAGCGGCGAGTCCGACGGGTTCACCGTCCGCCATCGACCGCTCGAGGTGTTTACGATGAATACGCCGGTAGGTTTTACTCTTAATTTTAGCGACCCGGCGGGCCTTGACTTCGTTACGGTGCAGCAACTCCCGCATCAGGAGGCGCTGCTCGTATTGCGATTTAACCTGCAGCGCATCCAATTTATTGATGGGCAGCTGTTGGCCTAGACGGATTTGGCGTTCGGAGTGGCCGGCCTGCTCCAGAGTGGCTTCGATGCTCTTTTCCATGGCGTTGGTGCCCACGAGGTCCGTGGCCACGGAGACCCGCGCAGCCTTATCCTGGGGACCCTCTTGACGAAGGGGGAACTGGATCTGGTCCGCGTCCCGCATACGTTCCGTCACCTGCGTCCAGGAATTGATGATGCCGCTGGTTTTTTTGAATGCGACGGTGCGGCTGATCTTTCCCGAGAGGCGTTGGTGCAAAGGTTCGGCAACGGTGGGGACGGCGCGTCTGGCCACATCGGCTTGGTAGGTTTGCGCCTGGTCAAAAACCCCTTCGAGTTCAGGCACGTCATTCAAACCGGACACCAGGTCGTTGAAATTGAGTTGGTGTTCGGCCTCTGGTTGGGTGGATGCAGTCATTCATACGAGAAAGGGAGAAGTAAAAAGGGTGGTCATCAAGTGAGTGAAAATAAGCAGTTGTCATTCATTTTGAATACCCTATTCTATCGGAGAATATCATTATTATCCAAGGGCGATCCACATTTTCTACATAATGGCCAACCTTAACTTACCGTTGGTGCCTAATTGGCGATGGATATTATACTCCGACTCCTGGTATGCCGAGGTCATTTCCTCAATGACCGGACCCTGTTTCCGATGGGAATCCAGGCCCTTCACGATCGAGCTCAGGGACTTGGTACCAATATTCCGCACCTCATGGTCATCATCGCCACCGTCGCCGTTCATGTTCTCGTCCATCATATCCAGGGCCGTAATATAGTTCCCGTCGTCACTGTCACTATTTTCGTCCATGGAGTCCCAGTCCGTCGATTTCCGACTGGATTTCGGCGGGGCCTTGGGGAGAGCCGCCGCTTTGCCGAATTTGAATCCGGCGAAGGTCTCTTCATCACTTGCCCCAAAGGCATCGTCACTATCGATGTCTTCGTCGTCTTTGTCGTGCCGTTTCTGGAGCCGGCGGAGCGCCGGGGTAGTGGCCACTGAGTCGGTGGCCCCGTCGTCGGATAATTCAAATACTTCCAAGGGGTTGGTCGTTTCGAGGTCCTGCGGATTTAGGACGGTACGATTCCGACGGGGTTCATTGGGCTTGAAGCCGTGGAACTGGGTGCCCGGAATACCCTTGGGGGCACCCGTCCGGCGCCGACTAGTAGGAGGTCTGCCGTCCTTCTTCCCCGAACGGGCCTTGGCCTTGGCCTTGGACTTGGACCGGGCCGAGGGAGGCCCCGAGCCTTGGACATGAATAGGCATGCTCTATATAAATGGGTAGGGCGAGAGTAAATTCAGGTGGCTACTAGTAGTAGTGCAACGAAAAATATTTAAGGAATTTAAATCAATGTGACGGAGAAGGAGGAATTCATATAAAGTCGTGTCCTTGGTGCAATTCTCAATGGGAATGCAGGGGAGTTGGTTCACGGAGGCAAGTATCGGAATCGGTGAGTGACGATGGGCCCGGGTTCTTTGTTACTTTAGGGTGCTTGGGCGAGTGAAGGTCTCGAATAGTTTTACTTGAGTCGTATAGTTTACACCAGCGAATGTTTAAATTTACAGCCAGCGTAGACCATCCAAATACCACAAAAAAAGGTAAATCAATTAAAATGAACATTACCAGTTGGTATGGGCTTGCAGTGAGAAAAAAAAGACAAAAATTATAGGGAAAACAAGTCACGTGATAACTATATTTAGTACTTCTGTGACAGGGGATAGTCCCAAGCTCCATCATATCTGGTTAATAAGGTATACAACTGTACTTGATTTGAGGGGTAGTTTGGGAAGACTACCAAAACCCTCAATGGAGCCCTCAATTCAGTAGTACATTTGTGTCAGCAGTCGGGGGTGCGAATATTCTCCAACGATGCGGAAAATTCCAGATAAATTGAAAATCCAATGCATTGGTTTAAAGTTAGCTTACAATTGTAGCCAGACAGCGAAGCACTCGATATCGGGCCTGGGCTGATCAAGCCCAATACATTATGCCACGGGTGCCTTGGGACATCAAATGCCAATACAGTAATACTGAAAATATAAGCTATATAAACCATGTCTCAATGTGAAGCACCAAACTGCCTATATACATAAGGTGAGTCAGTTACTCTCTTAGATTTATTCGAACAGGAAGATAATTGTCAATGGTACTCATACATCTAGTATTATTAAATAGAGAATGTCCTAGGAATACAATTCCCAAATAGGCAAAAACGCGCGAAAAAGCGTTTAGGAGAGTGCCAATACACAGCTATGAGCAAGTTCGAAATTCTTGATGAAATGAAGGAATTAAACCATTTGCCACGGTCACAAATTAGGGGAAAATACACTGAACTAGCTATTATAACGTAATCGACCAACCGTTAATATTTATGGTATGGTTGATTTTAAACTATCCGACATTAGCTGTACAAAGGGGAGGGGGTGCTAAAGTGACCGAGAATGCCTATTATATTACGTTTCTGGGCTTACGATTTTTCATAATTGGACTTACTCTTTAATATGGGTGAACCTCGGCCCGGCCGTAATAGGTTTTAAATGCTATGTGTGTTCTTTGTATATGGGAAAAAATGAACGAGGTAATCATAATTGAGACCAGCAGTGTATACCTCGTCCGATGGATTTATCGTGATGCAGCCTGGCTGAGCCTCTTCCGTATCCTTTATTTTATCTTCAAATGCGTTTCTTGATGCGTACCTTCTAACCTGATACCTCCGCAATGATCGAGATACCTGCCATCCAAACTGTTAACGTTGCACTCTCCCCGGGTCTCAAATCGCAGTAAAACCCAGTTTCCGCTTGGTTGCTATGGCAAGCAGTGTTAAATCATGAGGAGGCGGAACAATATTGATCTCTCCAATGCCATATACTATAAATAGGTAGGCCTACCTACATGGACTACATTATACTTCATTAGGCCAAGTCTATCGCAAATCTACTATTATTTATACCAATACGACTGTAGGTTTTATATAAAAGGAATAACTAGCATAAATTAAGGTCATTTGAATGTGACATGTGTCTTAATTTATCATAATCGTGATGGCCAGGTAAAGTAGGGTAAAGTAAAGTAACAAAAAAGGAGCAGCTCCGCTTTCAAAATTCACAGGTTCGGGTAAATCAATGTATAGGCGGTTATTCTTATTCCGATTTTGTGGAAAATGGGCTCAGAACAATATATAAATGATGGGAAAGATGGTAAAGCCTTTATAGAAATGCAATGTACCCAGTGTGCTAAAAGCAGCTTGGTTCTATTTTGAAGAAGTAGAGACCCGGGTATATCCCCCGCCTTCATTAACTAATACCGCCGGCCACGATGCCGGTGGGATTGCGAACCATTAGTCTCGGCCGCCTGATCCCGGCGACGTTTATGATCCCGTCCCTCCTTGGTTGGATTCTCGGTATCGGGGTTAGGGTTAGGGGTGCTTGTTCCACCACCGCCACCACCGCCCCGGCGGTTTCCACCCGTCCGATCACGATGGGACGAAGGAGTGGATGATCCATGTCCACCCCCATTCCGATGGGCGTCGGGTTTGGCGTTCAGCGGTAGGGAAGGTGAAGGCAGGCTAGGGGATGATAAGGACTGCTGGGAAGCATTGACAATACTAACCGCTGATCCTGTCACCGATAAGACAGTACCCTCACCACCGCCCGTACCAGTAGTAGGACCAGCTACACTACTATCACCCCCCGGGTTGGATTTCCTACGCCGTTCGCGGTCGGCCGAATCTTTATGCCGGTTCCGATCCTTACTATCCCGCCCCCGTTCCCGCTCCGGGTCACGGTCGCGGTCCCGGTCTTTACCGAACGATTTACGATGGGCCGACGGGGTAGTCGGTTGACTGTCATCACCCCCTCGGGCCCGTTTTTCCGATCGGGACGACGACGATGCCTGAGTATCTCCACGGCGTTTACGCTCACTTCCGGTACTACCACTCATACTACCAGCCGCCCCCCCGCCCCCTCCTTCTTTGCGATCACCCATCATTTTCGGGGTAGTGGGCGTGGAAATGGGAGCGGAAGCGGAGGCCAGTTTACGTCGGGTACCCTCGTCCAATTGCCGGCGTTCCAGCGTGCTCATCCGGCCGATACGGTGGGCATCTGACTTGAATCCAGTAGGGTTCGGAGGCGATTGGATGGTGGGGTTCGTACCTTGGCCGACGGCAGCGGTGGCGGTCCATGACGGTACCGACAAGGATGATGATACTGTTAATGGTGATTCAGTATTCGGTTCCGTGGTCAGGATACGAGCGGGACGGCGTTGATCTCGGCGACCGCTACCACCACTTGAGTAGTTCTCCCCGCTAGCTACCACGATGGCGTTGGCTCCCGATAATCCTTCCGACGCCGCGGAAAAATCCGTGGTGGGTCGCGCTTCAGGGCGGCCATTTCGATCGGATCGGCCCGGGGTGCGGAATGCCGAGGCTGCGGGTGGCGAGCCGCCCCCACCTCGACTACGGGAGGACGGCGAAGTCGCCCGGGAATGGGAACCTCCGCTTCGTCCACTGCGCACCCGGGTGGAAGTTCGCGCGGATCCTCCCTCAGTCACTACTTCTGATTCAAGAGTGACCGAAGCTGAAGTTGAAGTTGAGGTGGTAGGAGGGCGGTCGGATAAAGCGCGGGTCATACGGGATCCTTCCGAATCACCCGCTGGGTCGCGGGTATCGGAACGCAACCGTTTACGAGCATGGCGACGTTCCACCGACGAACTCCGTTCGGAAGATTTGTGGCCCGAGCGACTACTAGTCGACTCCGAGGGGGTTTTAGAATCTGTGGGTCGGCGATTACTCCCACCTCGACGACTCTCTTCGTCGCGGTCGCGGTCACGCTCACGTTCACGATCACGATCCCGGTCTCGGTCTCGGTCCCGACCACCTACCGACAGGCGAGTATCACGGGAACCTGCAGGATCCGATGGGTGATTTTCGTGGAATCGATTCGACCGATTCTCCGTAGCCGCCCGTGTAGTGGGTGAGCCGGTACTATCCTCTCGGTTACCATTGCCCATGGCCGTATGGCCGAAGAGCGATTGGGTGAGGGGGCGACGATCCTCGGTGCGGGGTCGGTGAATGGCTCCGCCTCGACTTTGGGATGAGTCCCCGGGGCGTCCGCCCACCATTGGGCCGCCTCCGCTCCCACCACCATTAACATTACCGCTGGGCGGAAACCACGGCGATGCTGCGGCCGATAGATGATTTCGACCGGGACCGTCGCGGGGACGATGGTTCGCCGTAGAGGCTTGGGACGGGGTGGGTCGTCGACCGGAGCCGGAGGCATAGTCCCCAGTAGTAGTGGTAGTAGTGTCCGAGGTGGGTTTGGCCTGGGCTGAGGTCGAGGCCAGGACCTGCGACGGCGGTGGTGGTGGAGGTGGCATATTACAACCCGGTGCTTTACCCTCTTTGAATTGGGTTTCGCTCAACCATTTCGGCTGGTTACTTTGCAGAATTGAATAGTAACTGAGGGTGAGTAATTTCATATCCTCCCGGTTCTCGCTCTCGCGCACCGCGGTCACCTTTTCCATGAGTTGCGTACCCGACTCTTGGATTACGGGGAACCGGTCCTTGACCCGGCTCAGAATATTAATGGCGTTGCGGCGGTGTACGTATTCGGGCGACTCGAGACATTGGAGGAAGGCCGTGGCTAACTGCGTATGCCACCGGCATAGCTGGCGGCGGAAGGCCCCATGTTGGAGTAGGTGGTCAGGGGGGATCGCATTCCCACCGACAACCCCTCCTCCACCCGGCGCGGCTGCGGTTGTCGCCGAACCTGTTCCTGTTCCCCCTCCGTTCCCGGCAGGCACCGCGGCTTTAGCCGAAGTAAATGTATGGCGGAACCCGGACAGGCCCTCTCCAATGGCCTCATTTTGGTACAGCTGGGCATCCTGGTGCCAACCGAAGAGGAGCTGCAGACAGTCGTCCAGGAAGCGACCGAGGTGGTGGGCCTCGGTTTCACTGCACAAATAGACCAGCCCGACCAATTTTTGGAAGATTTGTTCGTAAAGTTTCAGGGTCCAGAAATGGGTGGTACTCCAGGCGTGCATGTGGCGGATCCAGCGGGCCGCGAAGATGGCGTCGGTGGCTGAGTACAGGACCCGGGGGAACAGGCAGGTCTGCAAAAATTCGTCCACCAGTTCCGACCGGCTGGTATTGTTAAGTTGGGCTTTTTGGGTGAACCAGTGTTGGCTTTCCCGTTCGGCCTGGCGGAGATTGCGCCGGACCACCTGGGACTGGACCACGCTTTCGCGGCCGAGTCGATCGATGTCTTCGTTCAATTGGGCCAGGTCCCGGGTCTGCGTGGCCAGCGTCATCGCCATGGGTGCCGGGGCCGTGGTTGTTGCCATCGATGACGACGACGATCCCCGGTTCTGATTCCCGCTGTACCGGCGGTTGGCCTGATTGGCCTGGTGCTGCTGGGCCTCTTTGAGTTTCTGGCGGTATTTGTTGATCGTTTCGGTGTAGACCCCCTGGGGCACGTAAATATCACACAGGGAGAACCGCCAAAAGGCCACGTAGAATTGGGGAGTGAGGTGTTTCCAGACGCGGTCGGGGAGCACATGGCTGCATTGTTCGTAGAGGGGCTCGAGGAAGGGTAGCCAGGGGTTGGCGACGGCCGAGGAAAGGGATGTCGGCTCGGATTCCGGCACCGTGGTCGGGTTAGAGGGTTCGGTGGTGGGTGCCTCGGGACTCGGCATCTCCGGGGATGGTACCGTGCGGGCGGGTTCGGCGGTAGCCGCCGCCTCTTTGGCCTTTTCGGGGGACTTGGTTACCTGATTTGACCCTAGGCCGCGCCGCGACTCCGTTTGATCGTAGTACAGTTTGGTGAAATAACGCAGGATGGGTCGGGTGAAACACCAGGCCACCTCGGGTTCCACGTGGTACTCCTGGCATAATTGGAGCCAGTTGGGTACGGTCCGGATATAATCCTGGATGGGCATATGGAGCCGGAGGAAATCATCGAATTGCTGCAGACATTCCTTCCCTAGGTCGTAGAAATTGGATAGTAGTTTGGTGGGGTATTTACGATCGGCGTAGTGGAATACACCGACCTGTTTCTGCTGACCCATCAGGACCAGAAACGCGGTCAGGAGGGTGGGCTGGTAATACCATTCGAAAGAGCGAATCTCCTTGGGGGTCAGGGGTCGGTGGATCTCCCAGCCGGAATCGAAGCGGTTCTGGGCGGTACGGTGGGTGAATGACCGGTTGGGCAAACTCCGGAGGGCGTGCACTAAGCGCAGCGCGGACCGTTCCGAGGCCGAGTGACCCAGGGAGTCCGCCATGGACACGACCGCCAGGCCTTCGGACATGAGCAGGTCGCCGCCGGCCAACTTCTGGATGCGGTCGGGGGTCGCCGAGGCGGGGAGGAGCTCGATGCCCGACATTTTGGTGATGAGTTCATGGAAGAGAATGAGCGTCGTTAATTGATTACACCGGAGAACCCGCATGATCAGGTTAAGATACACCGGGAGATCGAATTCGGGATAACAACGCACCAACGATGCCGTAAATACGGCTAACCCGCGCAGCCAGGTGGCGACGCTGGCGCCGTCTGCCTTCACATGAATTTTATGGGGCTGAGTGATGATGTCCAGTAGCATGAAGCACAGTACATCAAACCCGAACGGGGTCATGGATTTACAGGAATCCACCACGGGATTGATCAAATTATCGTACACCTGAATCTGCTGTAACATGGCCGCAAACACCAGGGTCGGGTTGGCGTGAATGACTTCCACGAGGGACTTGCCCACCTTTTGAACATTGGTCACGGTCAGACGACGCAGATTGCTGCGGGCGGCCGAGATCACCTGGGCCTTCACTGGCTTCAGTTCCGGGTAGCGGGTGTAGGCCAAGGTATGCCACTCGCCGTAGCACCCGTAGCGGGCGGTGTACGGGAAATGGAGCATAAACTCCCAGATCTCCGACACCAGTCGGGGATTATTGGGGTTGAGGGAAAGGGAGGGCAATAGGTAATCGCGGGTCCATTGCAGCCAGTCCTGGACGGTCGCTAGAGCGAGAAACTCGGCGTGGGACCGGTGCTTCGCGGCTTGGCCAAGGCTCCAGTCACCAATACGGCAAAACTTGGTTATTAGAGTAGGGTCACGGGCTAGGCCTAGGCCGAGGTGAGTTAGCCAAGGCCAAATAGTGGCGAGGAACGGATCATTGGACGGCGAAGGGGTTGAAGGGCTGGGAGTAGTCGCGGATACGGACACAGACGTGGACGTAGAAGGGTTAAGGTCGGCTGGGATTGCCAAAGTGGGAACGTGGTCGACCCAGGAGGGGTAAAAGAACTCCCGGCGGGACCTGCTAGAGGCGGATGGCTTCAAGTCGAACACCGGTTCCACAGAATCCGACATCGATGTAGAACTCGACAGCGGGACAATTGGCATATTCTGATGAGCCCGTACATGCTGGTAGTAGGGGTCGATTAAGCGGTGCAGACAGCGGTTCAAGGCATCCTGAACGGCCGGCTGACCCATGGCAACCCGGGGCAGTCGACGGAATATGACGAGGGCGAGCTCCATTTCACCGACAGCCAACAGGGCAGCTAGGAGTTCCACCTTGGGCAATTTTGGCTCCGTTTTAGGCGCGGCTGGGGCGTCGGCCGAGCCGGCTTTCGTGTCCGAGGTAGCACCGGGTCGACTGGGCATGGGCTCGTCGAGGGAGGGCATGCTGGCTAGGAGACTAGTACCCGCTTTAGATGCCTGTTCCGCCATTTTCACGCGGAATACCTCATACTGCTGACCCATTTCATTATCGTCGGGGGACAAATAGGGGTATATATCGGCCAGGGCCAGTAGGCCATGTTGCAGTAATAGGGCAGTGGTGAAATAGAGTTCAGGGGGGGCCGGTAGATTGTCGGGGGACTCTTGGTAGAACCGGAATTTGAAGCCTACTAAATGAGCGAGTTTGGGATGGCCCTGGGTCAGCCGCTCGGGCCGCGTGGCGGTCGGGGGGAGAGGGGTGGATTCACCTTCGGCAGTGACGGGTGGTGTAAACCAGGATGACTGGTGGAATAGTTGGAGGAAAAAGGGGTAATGCGAGGCCACGTTGGCAATAAATATGTCGAGGAGTATGTCGGCAACCCGGTTCGGGTCCAGGGAGAAGTAGCCGATGAGGGTCTGGATGCGGTGCCAAAGGGGAGTCATCCGGGCGGCGAGGGACTCGTCGGAGTCGGAGCGATGGGTCGTGGCCATGGCATGGTTAACCACCACGACTAATTTGGCGAACCCTTCCGATTCCTCCCGAAGGAGATTAAATTTGGACTGGCGGTATAATTTGCCGGTGTTGATACGCACCGATTTCTTATTGAATTGGGCGGCCGAGGGGATCAATTTGAGGGCCTCCAAAAAGGCGGGTTCCCAGCGGATTTTCAGGGCCTCGGAGGGGATGTGGCTATTCCGGCTTAGCGTTAGCTGGGTAAGTTGAACGAGAAGCTGGCGGGTGGGAACGCTGGGGACCACCAGTTCCTTCGGGGCAGTGGCGCTGGAAGGGTCCGCGACCGGGGCCAGGCCAGGCACCACGGCCTGGGAGGGGGTCTGCGCTTCGCTAGCTGAAGTAGAAGGGGCGGGTAATTCGTCGGACTGCAGATGGAGGACCCATACGAGATCAATCCACTCCTGCACAATGGGGGGGAGGGGCTCGGTGATTACTGTGGCAGCAGGTGCTTTGGGGAACAGCCGGGTAATGGCTTCGGAAGCGTCTTGCGGGGTTCGACTTTGACGCCGACAGCAGTCGGTTAGAATTTGAAATAGCTCATCGTGCATGGTTACTTGGGCTTGGGCCGGATCACCTCTGGTGGTGGGGCACGCGGCAGAATGCACCTAATGGAGCGGGGAAAAAGTCACGACGGGTGAGAGGGACTGATGATGCGACCAGGCGCGTTGGTCGCAAGGGCGCTTGCGGACTGGAATAGGGGGGAGGCCAATGGTGGAACGAACCGTCACCAAAGAATGGTATTAATAGTACGGCAATTGCGAGATTGGGAGAGTATACGATAGAAAAGGAAAGAATCCTCCAAAACAAACTATTGAAAAAGTGTCGCTGCAATGGCTGAGTATGGCTTAAAGACACGGGGTGGGTTGAATTACGAATAGTGTAAGGGATCTGCGGGGGAAGAACGAGGGCCTAAAAATAGTGGGGAGCACTGGAGCCAGCCAGTAGTTAGTTATACGCGTCCGTGGGGCAATAATGGAGGTAGGGGGAGAAAAGTGTATGCCTAATGTGTATGATGCTTTCCGTTGTTAATTTGCTACTATTCTTTGGTACAGGACGGGGGCGGGCGATTTTCCAAGGCTTTGGGTTTTAGTATGTGATAATGGGCCCCCAGAATAAGCGCTTCCAAGAAACCCCCCGCTATTGAGGCGGAATTGCGTGTCATTCAGAAGGCCGGGCCTGCGCTGTACAACTGTGACCGTGAAGGAGCTCTTCACCATAGTAGGCTACTAAGGAATAAATGGAAATTGAATTCCGGGAGGAAATAGGGCGCAGTAGGGGGAGGAGGTCTTTATTACAAGCCATAATATAGATTCATAGCATGGTTCGACTCGTATTCCGAGCATGAAGGGAAGCATGCTTGGAAGGAACAATCGACTGGGTAGAGTAGGAAGAGTCGTCAGCGGGATAATATACTCTTAGTTTCGGGAACGGAGCCCCGCTGGAGAATATCCAAGGAAGCGTAGGCCAGCCGTGTCTACACTAACCAACTAACTAACTAACTAAACGCCAGCAGTTAATTACAGGGATAATTATCCCCTATATCTTCTATAGGGAGTTATGTGCTTCTCTGGACCGGAAATGATTAATGATTGGTGGCCTGAAGGGTCCTTCCAATAAGGCGTACTGGAACAGTGAATGGTATTTGTCCAACCGAGTAACCAACCATCCATTCCTGCTCTCATTTAGCTGCAACTACTATACTATATACTATTCTACCTTCCTCTAAAAGCACATTACCTACTATAATTTAAATGCCCAGCGAAGAGAGTAGTAGTAGCAGTAGTATAGTTGGTTTAGCTATATGTAGAGGAGTGTCCCCATCGTGTGTATCACCTTGGCCGCAGGTTGTTGTTGTGTTACCAGCATTCTTTTATCGCACTGATCATATCAATCGCCTGTAGTCAGCCAGCCATAACCACCCCTGCTCTACTATCGAGAGACCTTGCTCTGTCTATGACGTTATTGGCCCGGCTTTTTTTTTGCGCCACGGCGATCTCTACATTCTCTCTTTCAAAACTCTTTTGTTCGCCCACTCAGGGTTTTTCTTTCTCTCTTTCCTTACGAGTCAGTGCAGTTTGCATCCAGTTTATTTATTATTGCATTTCCCACTCCACCTTCTTCTGGTCGGATCTCCCCCAGCGGCTGTATAGACCCCTCCTTCGTTTGTTCGTACCTCCCACATCATCCTACTTGCATATCCCGTCAACATGTCTTCCGTTTCCAAGCAAAAGCGTATGGCCGCCAAGAAGGCCAAGGAAGCCGAAAAGGCCCACAAGGCCAATGGTACCAAAGCTGCCCCTACTTCTGTCGCCGCCGAAGCCGATCCCAATCAGATTAGCCTGAAACAGCTTTCCCTGGCCGTGGATCGTACCGCTACCGGTGTCCTCACCTCCCAGCCCCAGTCCCGAGACATCAAGGTGGACTCCTTCTCCCTGTCTTTCCACGGCCGCGAATTGATCCGCAACGCCACCCTCGAGTTCAACTACGGTCGTCGTTACGGGCTCATCGGTTCCAACGGTTCCGGTAAGAGTACCTTTTTGCAGTCTCTGGCCGCCCGCGAAGTCCCCATCCCCGAGCATATCGATATCCATTTGCTGAAGGAGGAGGCTGAACCCAGTGAGAAGACCGCCCTTCGGTACGTCGTCGAGCACGCCGAGAAGGAATTGGAGCGCCTGGAGCAGCAGGTCGAGCATATTCTCGGTGAGGAGGGTGGTGCCGAGAACCCGGTACTGGAATCCATCTACGAGCGCATCGAAGCCATGGACGCCGCCACCTTCGAGGTCCGCGCCTCCAAGATTCTATTCGGTCTGGGGTTCAACGCCCAAACAATGCAAAAGATGACCAAAGACATGTCCGGTGGTTGGCGTATGCGGGTCTCCCTGGCCCACGCCCTGTTCATCCGCCCCACCGTGCTGCTGCTCGACGAGCCCACCAACCATTTGGATTTGGAGGCCTGCGTGTGGCTGGAGGAATACCTGTCCCACTACGACCGGATCCTGGTGCTTATTTCCCACTCCCAGGATTTCCTGAACGGGGTGTGCACTAACATCATCAACCTGACCCCCAAGCGTCAGCTCACCTACTACGGTGGTAACTACGACACCTTCGTCAAGACCAAGGCCGAACTCGAAGTCAACCAGACCAAGGCCTACAACAAGCAGCAGGCCGAAATCGAACACATGAAGAAGTTCATTGCCTCGGCCGGTACCTACGCTAACCTGGTCCGTCAGGCGAAGTCCCGCCAGAAGATTATCGACAAAATGGAAGCCGAGGGTCTGGTCGAAAAGGTCGAGCCCCCCATGAAGTTCACCTTCCGCTTCACCAACGTGGGTAAGCTGCCCCCGCCCGTGCTCAGTTTCGACGACGTGTCCTTCTCGTATTCGGGTAAGACCGAGGATTTCCTGTACCAGAACCTGGACATCGCCGTCGACATGGACTCCCGCGTGGCCCTGGTTGGCCCCAACGGGGCGGGTAAGAGTACCCTGCTGAAGATTATGACCGGGGACCTCGATGCCACCATTGGCCGTGTGACCCGCCACAGTCATCTGAAGATTGGCAAGTACAGCCAACACTCGAACGACCAGCTGGACATGGAGGCCAGTCCCATCGACTACATGCGGCGGAAATTCAAGGACCTGCCCCAGGATTTGGATTACTGGCGTCAAAACATCGGTCGCTACGGTCTGACCGGGTCCCACCAAACCAGCCCCATCGGCCACCTGTCCGACGGTCTCAAATCCCGCCTGGTATTCGCCGAACTGGCCCTGTCGTGCCCCCACATCATCCTGCTCGACGAACCGACCAATCATTTGGATATCGAATCCATCGACTCCTTGGCCGAGGCCATCAACCACTACGACGGTGGTATCGTCCTCGTGTCCCACGACTTCCGGTTAATCAGTCAGATTGCCCAGGAAATCTGGGTCTGCGACAAGCGGACCGTCACCAAGTGGGACAGCGATGGTGGTATCGAATCCTACAAGAAGATGCTGAAGAAGAAGATGCTCAAGTAGATATGGGTCAACCCCAGAAGAGAGGGTTTTCCCCCCTTTTCTTTTCTTTTCATTTCATTTCTTTATTCTGCTTTGCTATGTTGCATGGATTTCTTGTTCTTTCTGATCTGATCTGGTCCGATCCCATCTTATCTTTGGATGTGCTCCCCCTAACCCTGTCGCATTTAGACTGATGGGTTTTTGGCCGCTGTTTCAGTGAATAAAATGAAAAGGAGTTCAGACATACTGTTGATATACATATATATAGATATATATGGTGTGATTGATGTGCAGAGTGAGAAAATGTAGTACATGATATACCCCCGCTCTTCTGGAATTATAGGGGCTGCCTTAGTTTCCCCGCACACTTATTAATCTCGGTCTTTGTGTGAATGTTTGGTTCTCTGTAGTTGGCGAAGCGGGTGAATTATAAATAGAGCACTGGTTTACGTTGAGGAGCTATGGGGGAGATGTCAGACTTCCCTTGGACCTAATGCCTTATCACCACGCAGTTCTTTGCTGGTTCATCCGACATTGTAGTAGGTGGAGCTAATAACCCTCTTAAAGACCTCTCTACCCATAGTTGGAGCTGTGTCCATCAGCCCCAGAGAAGGGCCTATATAGCCTACAAAACTACCCCGTCATTAATGCCCATTATTGTTGGTTGGAGTCTAGTCGCCCTGATTGAGTGTGTTTCTCTTTACCAGCATGGCTCAGGTAAAAGCAGGGCTAGCGTGATCCACCTCCCTCTCTATTTTATATATATGTCAGGGCTCCCGACAGCGATCAATCAAACCCTCGATAATCACTGCCTCCTTGTTTGGCTGACAAATCAGGCCTAGGGTTGGTTCGGCCTGTAAATCATTTGCAGTATTCGCTTCGAACGGGTTAAAGGACTAGATCTTAAAGAGTAGTAGAGTAAGTGGCTGGACGGAAGGCTTCGATATGGGTGAAATGCGGCCCAGTTGTATAAGGTTTTAAATGATACGTGTATGGGATAATATACGGGAGATTTATTTTTAACCAGTGATATTAACTTCATCCAACGGATTTTTCGTTGCACAGCTTGGTTGAACCTCTCCCATATTATAAAGAATACGCATGGCCTGGCTACTATAAAGGGAGGGGGAGGTCCAGGCCGAACATACCATTGAACCTGGAGGGCGATGAATAGGAGAAAAGCACCGCTCGCACGGTGCCCAAATTGGACATTGATCCACCAGTTAACGAGCTGGCTGCTCTACTTCCGGAGGACGCTGTCATGTAGGAGGAGTGAGAGAGAGAGAGGCCTATACTACTCCTACTACCACGACTGGCCGCTTATTGCTTTGACCATCGCTGCCTTTTTAATAAACCTCTCTTTGTTGATTCACCACCACAACTTCATCATTGCTCTTCCCGTTGGTTTTGGAAGGCGCGAGTCCCATTCAGCCGTTTTTACTTTGTATTTTCCTCTAACCTCCTAATCCGAGGCCCATCTTATCCCTGTTCACTTAAGCCCAGCTCTAATTATACATTATTTACTTAATTACCCCCTGGCTCCGTTTGTTGCCGTCCCCGTCCGCGAAGCTTCCAAATACTCCCAGTTCAAGTGGCCTTTTGCTTGCGACCAAAGTTTCTTTGGATCCCTCGTACCCCTCCCTCTGTTGATTCACCTCCCCCGGGAGATCCCCACTCCGACTCGACCCCTTCCTGATCCAGCTCCCTAAGTTATCCGCTCTTATTCCCCTCCCGTTATACCCCTATCAAACCACCGTTGCCATGGAAAACGACCAATACGAGGAAGGTTACGAGTACGAGCAGGATGAGGAAATCACCCAAGAGGACTGCTGGAACGTCATTTCCTCCTTCTTCGAAGAGAAGGGGCTGGTCCGCCAGCAGCTCGATTCCTTCGACGAGTTCATCCAGAACACCATGCAGGAACTGGTCGACGAGAACTACAAGCTGATTCTACAGACCACCACCCAGGGAACCTCGGTCGACAGCGAGCTCATCAAACGCTACTTTATCAAATTCGGCCAGGTCTATTTATCCAAACCCACCATGACCGAAGCCGATGGCAGTACCAGCACCATGTTCCCCCAAGAAGCCCGTCTGCGCAACCTAACCTACGCCGCCCCGCTCTACATGGATATGGGTAGCAAGGTGACGTCGGTGGACCCCAACGACCCCCGCTACCAGGGTAAAAACCCCTTCACGGAAATGGAAAAGGCCGGCATCAAGGAGGATATCCCGGCCCACGAAATGAGCAAGGTGTTCATTGGCAAAATGCCCATTATGCTGCGGTCCGACTACTGCGTCCTCAAGGGCAAGTCCGACGCCGAACTACACGCCGTCAACGAGTGTCCCTACGACCAGGGGGGCTACTTCGTTATCAACGGTTCCGAGAAGGTGCTCATCGCTCAGGAGCGGATGGCTACCAACACCGTATACGTGTTCTCCAAAACGGCCCCGTCCCCGTACTCCTTTTCCTCCGAAATCCGTAGCCAGGCCGAGAAGGGCTCCAAGAACGCCAGTTCGGTCTTCATCAAAAAGCCCGTACGTCAGACTGATCGAACGGGCACCCCCGGGCTTAAGGCCACCATCCCGTATATTCGCCAGGATGTTCCGGTCGTGATTATTTTCCGCGCCCTGGGCTTAATGGCCGATCGGGACGTTTTGGAGCATATTTGCTACGATACCAACGACACCAACATGCTCGAGCTCCTCAAGCCCTGTATCGAGGAGGCCTTCGTGATCCAGGAGAAGGACGTGGCCCTGGATTACATTGGCAAGCGCGGAACCACGTTGGGTAGCACCCGCGACAAGCGGATCAAGTACGCCACCGAAATTCTCCAAAAGGAGTTCCTACCGCATATCGGAACCGATCCCCACAACGAGACCCGCAAGTCCTTCTTCTTCGGCTACATGATCCACCGTCTATTGCTGGCCGTCCTGGAGCGGCGTCCCCTGGACGACCGTGATCACTACGGTAAGAAACGCATGGACCTCGCCGGTCCCCTACTGGCCCAGCTCTTCAAGATGCTCTTTATCAAACTGACCAAAGACATCAGCAAGTATCTGCAGAAGTGCATTGACTCGGGGCGCGAGTTCAACCTCACCCTGGCTGTCAAGTCGAACACCATCACCAACGGACTTAAATATTCTCTGGCCACTGGTAACTGGGGTGATCAGAAGAAGGCCATGCAGGCCCGCGCCGGAGTGTCCCAGGTGCTGAACCGCTACACATTCGCCTCCACCCTATCCCATCTGCGGCGGTGTAACACCCCCATCGGGCGTGACGGTAAGCTGGCCAAGCCCCGTCAATTGCACAACACCCATTGGGGTATCGTCTGTCCCGCCGAAACCCCCGAAGGCCAGGCCTGTGGTCTGGTCAAAAACCTGGCCCTCATGTCCTATATTACCGTGGGTACGGCCGCGGCTCCAATCATCGAACTGCTGGAGGAGTGGGCCATGGAGAATCTGAACGAGGTCTCCCCGGCTAACATTGGTGAAGCCACCAAGATTTTCGTCAACGGGGTGTGGGCCGGTATCCACTCGGTGCCGGCTGAGTTGGTGCGCACATTCAAGGACCTACGTCGTAAGGGTGATATTGACGCCGAGGTGTCCATTGTGCACGATACGCGTGAGCGCGAGTTGCGCTTTAGCACCGACTGTGGTCGTGTGTGCCGTCCCCTCTACGTGGTGGAGAAACAGCGCCTACTGATCCAGAAGCAACACATCGACTTGCTGGTGGACCGGGCCGACCCCGATGGGGTGAAGTACTCGTGGCCCGAGCTCATCCAGTCCGGGGTCATTGAGTACATGGACGCCGACGAAGAGGAAACGGCCATGATCTGCATGACCCCCGAGGACCTGCGGGACTCGCGACTGAACTACGAGAACGGGTTCGTGGAGGAGGCGCCCCGCGACCCAATGTCCCGCGTGCGTGGTACGGCCACCCTGTACCTGCACACCTGGACTCACTGTGAAATCCACCCCAGTATGATTCTGGGTATCTGCGCTAGTATCATTCCCTTTCCGGATCATAACCAGTCGCCTCGTAATACGTACCAGTCGGCTATGGGTAAGCAGGCCATGGGTATCCACTTGACCAACTACCAGGCCCGTATGGACACCCTGGCCAATATCCTCTACTACCCGCAGAAACCCCTGGCCACGACCCGGTCCATGGAGTACCTGCGTTTCCGGGAACTACCTGCCGGGCAGAATGCCGTCGTGGCCATTCTGTGCTATTCGGGTTACAACCAGGAAGATTCCCTCATCATGAACCAAAGCAGTATCGACCGGGGCCTGTTCCGCTCCCTGTTCTACCGTAGTTACATGGACCAGGAGAAGAAACTGGGCATGGTGGTCATGGAATCCTTCGAGAAGCCCACCCGCGAAACGACGGTGCGCCTCAAGCACGGTACGTACGAGAAATTAGAGGGCGACGGGCTCATTGCCCCCGGCATCCGCGTTTCGGGGGATGACATTATCATCGGTAAGACCGCCCCCCTGGCCGAGAACTCCACCGAACTGGGCCAGCGTCTGACTACCCATAATAAGCGCGATGTGAGCACCCCCCTCCGTAGTACCGAAACGGGTATTGTCGATCAGGTGATGCTAACCACCAACCAGGAGGGTCTGAAGTTCGTAAAAGTGCGGGTGCGGAGTACCCGTGTGCCCCAGATGGGTGACAAATTCGCTAGTCGACATGGACAGAAAGGTACCATCGGGGTGACCTACCGCATGGAGGACATGCCCTTCACGGCGCAGGGCATTACCCCCGACTTGATCATCAATCCCCACGCCATTCCCAGTCGAATGACCATTGGGCATATGGTTGAGTGTCTCCTCAGTAAGCTGTCCACCCTCACCGGGTCGGAAGGGGATGCGACGCCGTTCACGGACGTGACCGTCGATGCCATTTCCAACGCCCTAGCGGATCTGGGGTACCAGAAGCGGGGGTTCGAGGTCATGTACAACGGGCACACGGGCCGCAAACTGACGGCGCAGGTCTATTTCGGACCGACCTACTACCAGCGACTGAAGCATATGGTGGACGACAAGATCCATTCCCGCGCGCGGGGACCGGTGCAAATTCTGACGCGCCAGCCGGTCGAAGGTCGGTCCCGGGATGGTGGCCTGCGGTTCGGGGAAATGGAACGCGATTGCATGATTTCCCACGGCGTGGCCCAGTTTTTGAAGGAACGCTTGTTCGATGCTTCGGACGCTTACCGGGTGCACGTGTGTGACCTCTGCGGCCTGATTGCCATTGCCAGTCTCAAGAAGAACTCCTTTGAATGCCGGGTATGCCGTAATACGACCCAAATCTCCCAGATTCATATCCCGTACGCATGTAAACTGCTGTTCCAGGAACTGATGTCCATGAATATTGCTCCCCGGCTCATGGTGAATGCCCTATAGAGAGTGGTCGTGGCTATGGCAGTAGTGGTGCGTGTATAAAAAAATATATATCAAGAAATAGTGCCATCAGGTCGCTCGGCTGGAAGCTCATGGTAGGATACAAATGGTCAACATACGACCTTGGTTGATGGTAGTGGTGTGGGGCTTACACCCTGTTAAGCCTAATGCCAAAAATACTTTAGTCTTAAAATACAGGTCGTCTCTCAGATTGAATTTTGGCTGGTCTATTTGTATCCCTATTTTGGACTTACCTTTACTTGCCTTTCTCATTCGACATCTTACCATGTAGCACTTTATTAAATACCCAATTATAAGAATAAAATAACCTAAAAAGCACTTGGGAGTGGTATAATCAAACTGAATACTGCAAAATTTGATGCATAGGGCCAGTGTTATACTAATTGGTTAATGGCTATCCCACCTATTTAGCCACGTCCATGCCATTTAAAACTTTACATAATTGGATTACATTTCACCTGTATAGTAATGTATAATGATCCCATAGTACCAGGTATGGCCATATGAAAGGCAATATGGCATAATAAGGCCTAATATAGCTATGGGCCTAACTGGGTCAGATTAAGGTTGGTTAGGCAGGGTGACAATTAATTAGTATATTATCTAATTTTTCATAAAGGGACTAAATAGTTTACAGAGAGAAGCCACCCTCCCCTTTCAATATTATTTTTGTCATTTATTTTAGTAGCTTAACACTACTCTGTGACAATAGCAACAGTAGTAATTGTAGCCAGTCCCACAGCTGGCCTACTCCCTACTACTACTGGAATAATAATGGTCATAATTGAAGTGGATTTGGAGGCAACAATGGTAATACTAGTAGATATATTCCTAGAGGTAATGGTGGTGGTGGCAGCAGCAGTAGCTTTGGCTCTAACAACCAGTACCAGTATTAAACAACTATTCTCTTTTTCCCCTGGCAGATTATTTAGTCCCAAGCTCTCAACTTTCTCCCCATATATATTATTATATGGGAAAGGTTTAACTAAGCTGTATAGCAGAAATTCTAGTGGGTGATGTAAATATTCATCATTATAAATGAATCTCCTGTGTAGTTTACCCTGTCACCCAGGTTAGCTACTCTTAGTCCATTAAGAGTCCTGAGGATAGGCTTCTAATAGTAGGTGGGGCTTAGACTTGGCCAAGCAGGCTACTAGTATCAGGTATGGGGCATAGTACTAACTAATAAAGGCTTAGGTGATCAGTTATGCAAGGGATATGCAGTGGGCACACTTATGGGTCAGTACAAGGGGGTGAGTGTATATAGAGTTTATTAGAGTAAACTAGGGTGATAAGAATAAGCTAAGGAGTCTAACTGGTCCTAAGGGAGGACTATGGGTAACTAAGGTATATAGTGAAACTAGGCCAACTGGATGGCTACTAGTATCTGGAAGACTCTCATGGTAATTGGAAGAGTCTTTGGATCAGCAGGTTGAGTGATTAGTGCAAAGAGCTGGAGGCTGGAAGGGGAGGGGTTATATGATATAGGGTGATCCCATAGTACTGGGGGTGACCATGGGAAGGTTAATGTGGTGCTATAAGGCCTAATAAGGGTAGACAGCATGGTGTTTGGATTAAGGTGGATTAGAAGGGCTGACATATCCTACAAGTAGAATTTATAATATATATCCAGTCTGAATTTCATCCACATTATTATAGTTTATAAATAAAATATGATTTACTGACCTTTTATAAAATCATCATGCTAAGGACCTGCTACTGCATTAGTCATAAAAACAATACCACTATTCACTTTCCTGCATTGGCAACCAGTCAAAGTGAAGTGGAAAAATCCAAAATAAAAAAAAAACATAACTAATGGAACTTGTAGAACAAGGTGAAGGGTAAGTGCTCCATTTAATAACTGCGGCTTATTTTTTAAACATTTTTTAAGACTTACAAGTCAGAATCAGCTGAATATACCCACTCATCTGTATGATACAGAGGCAACAATTAGATTAAGGCACTAATAAATAAGACAGTGCAAGATAAAAGACCATAGCCCATTTGACCTCAAAAAATTTGATATTAGTACTTGAAAACAAGACTAAAAAAGGCAGGTCATTGAAATAGCTAAGTGAACAAGTGCCAAATCATTACAGAAGCCTACAGTAGTAGCACTTCAGTAACTAATAATAACATATTGCTATAGTGACGGCCCAAAAATGGAATGTTAGTATTGTATGGCCATGTACTTACAGGGATGATGGGCTGAAAAGAGTAGTTGTATAATCGAGAATGTAGTAGATTAGAAAATTTGGGACTACTGATAGTTTCTTGAACTAACACAATAGTCTTTGTCTAAAAACACAGGATTCCCCCTGGTACAATACTATGGAAGGAGTACATGAAGCCTTCTGGTTATAGATTCAATGTGACTGATTCTTGGCAAGGGTTTCAAGTGGTATTCATCACTGCCATCAACATTACTGAAATTATCAAGACTATGTGATTTACTAATTCACAGACAAGGCATGTAAAACATGGATAATGTCCCATAAAGGACAGGCCGCAGTCTCCAAAAGAATTGTGGACTTGCCAGGAATTAACTTCCTTTTTGAAAACTTCTCAATTTCAATCCCAATAGTTAACAAAGGGTATGGTGAAGATATATGCCTCTTTTGGACCTGTTCAGACTATCCATTATGAGTCCACTTATTGTTCTCCTGCCCTTTTTTTGTTAAGCAAAACTTCCCTAACCCATTTGGGTTGCATGGTTGCCATTTCCAATAGTATACTACTAGTGATTTTTTCATAATAAAAGTGTGTATAAAAGGCATTAGTTTTCCCCACATTTATCAGTCAATTTTCTTTCATACAAGCACTTTAATACAATGCCCATGTTAAAGACGGTTTTTCTATCAAACATTCCTTGTGGCCCCATATGCAACCAGGGGCCACATTCTGCAGTATTGCAGAAATCCAATCATAGTACTCCCCTTTGTAAGAAAAAGGGGTATAGGCCCAATAAGAGATCATGGAGGGATTTCCCTAATTTTATATGGTCAGCCCCCCCTCTACCCCAAGAGGATGGCACCCCCCCTCCCCCATCCAACCCATAGTGAAATACCAGGGATCACTTGTGATGGTGGGGGGTTTCTATTCTTTGGAATATATGTAGTATGTTATTAGTATTATATGTATTTTGATTAATAGATTTTTCTAATGAGGATCTTTGACCTTTTTATACTAATTTGGTATTTTTTAGTGGAATGTTCCTTATTTGTCTGGTTTATACCAATTAATTTTATGTGGTATTGGAAATCAAAGATTAGTTGTTGATTTTACACCAGTCATCCAATCAACAGACAAAGGCTTGGTGGCTGAGTTCATCAATTAATTCATGGCCATGGAAATAGGCTTGGTTTTATTCACAGGTAATTTTGACTCTTGAATAGATGACAGTATCTGGTTCTGGTCAAATTAAAAATTAGTTTGGAACCACCAGTGTACTCATTTTTACCTATCCACTTCAATATTATCTCTACATCCCAATGTTAATTGAAATCACAATCCACGGTTTATTGTAAACAACTTGAATTTTTTCTAACTATCACCCCTCCTAATCCGACCTAATCCATCCACTAATGATTGCTGTCATAGCAGGCCATATAGCGACATAGTGTACCCCCAGTCCTAATGGGGCCGGACATCCAATATATATCATCTTACTAGCCGGACCCCCCCGGAGTTTGCACTACTCACTCCTAGGTGATCCTAGTGTCTTCCAGTTCCCATGGAAGCCTCCACTCATACGAGGACCACCCAGCCCTCCCTATTGTTATCTTAGTTATGTAGTTTCCCCTCGGGACCTCCCTTGGAGTAGTCCCCCATGTATATATAACCGGGCCCCCCATGGGGACTGGTTAATACCTTAGCTTATTCCGACCCCTTAGTTTACCTCAAATAAACCCTATATATACTTACCCCCATACTGACTAGTAAGTGTGCATTGGTGCACATCCCCCACATACATAGTGACACTTGCTTTATTCAGTTAGTATCAGCCCTACCTAATGCTAGCAGCCCACTTGGCCATGCCCAATGCCCTGCCTCCCATTAGAAGCCTATCCCCGAGACTCTTGACAGACTAAGAGTGGTTAACTCGGGTGACACTAACTAACCCAAAACAATATTTCTTTCCCTTTTACTAATAAAATTCCGTTTATTAAACCTATACTTCGATATTTATATCAACTGGATATCAAGCACACACCTAATTTACTGGATATCAGTATATATATTTGCACTTTTATTGTAGTTTTTTATTTTGAGATCAAATATGGCAACACGGAACAGAGCCTGTTGTATAGGGTTCTTATCAGTTCGGTTGGGTAGGCCATGGAAAATATGGTGCTGCTATTGATATCTTCAGACAGGACACAAATGGTCCCAAAAACAAATTTATTACGTGTTCATATGCACCAACGTCCCAGGATATTTGTTATACCAGCTATATCCATGATATGGCCATGGGGTTGGGTCGTGTTCATCTTAAGCCCATTGAATAGCTCTTCCCAGGAAGGAAACTGCCAACCCCTGGGGTCGTTTAGTATGACAAAGCCACCAGAATATAATCCAATATCAAGCAATCAATTATTTAGTCCAGTAGCATAGTACCCGAATTATTATTACTCTCGGCAATAACCCACTTGCTCCGATTGAATCAAGGCCCAAGTTTATTAGTAGGGCCCTGAGTCGTAATGGTCAGTTGTTAGTGAAAACTCCCAAGGCACTGCGCAGTTGGGAATAATGTAAGGGCCCTTACTTCCGGTTATCCCGTCGGATGTTCAATATCTCTGAGCAAATGCCTATCTTGGACCACCCATGAGATAACCTGAAATAGAGATCGCTGCCCTGCCTGGACAGCCTTTCCGTTACCCGGGGTCACATACATATAGGTGAGATTCAGCCAGGCTGTATAACGAAGAATCCATTGGATAAGGCACATGCTGCTGGTTGAAAATGAATCTCCCGCATGGTTTCCCATCCACATATCATTTGAAATATTATACGGCTGGGTCGCATTTAACCGATATTGTTGATTTCGACCATAGTACATCACCTTTCAATTAGGAGTTTGTGTCTTCCTTCAGTCATTAAATCAAATTTCATAACTTATTTCTGAAGAATTTAATGATTCACCGGTGGTCTGTAAACAGGGGGGTAGCTTAATGATTAACCCTTTTATTTACCATCATCAGGGAATGGTCCTTGGGCATA
>JANBQC010000148.1:7927-51442 GCA_027576995.1 Dimargaris cristalligena
ACCCACTGCCACAAGGTGCTACTTGTATAGCCCCTGGTTGTTACTTCCAGGCTCTGCTATTTTCACTTAGGTATTAACCCCAAGGCTCCTCTATTCCCATCAGAGATATCTGCATAACATTAGTTCCTAATAGGTATTACACATATATTCTTTAGTATTCACTTTTTATTATCCTATGAACATATAAATATTCTACCCAAATTACAATTTATTAGTTCTTCAGCTTATATTCCCCCTTTATTTATTTAATAAACCCTTGTATACTCACCCCTTGATAGAAAGTGTGTACCAGCACTATTTAATTATCACCTCTGTATTATTGCCCATTTCTCTATTAACAGCATTGGTTATGAGCACTCTTGGTGACATTTCTAATAAAAGCCTATGTTAGAATCTTTGAATGAATAACTGCAAGCTTTATTGAATTGAAAATTGTGATCACTAGAAAAATAGTAATGGAATGAAGGAAAAGCCACAAAGAGAAAACAACAACTCCAGTTGAGTTGTTTCATTGAATAGAGGATGCACCCATAATAATGAAGGGGACACAGCCATAATAAAGTGAATAAAATAGTGCTCACAAGAGCTAAATGAGAATCACTATACATTACACAATTTCTAACAGCCTATCCACATGGATAAATGAAAACCCATTGTTTTGTTAGCAGTTTAAATGCAAGGTTAAGGATTCTGACTATTTCAGTTGCAAATTACCATGGCCAAGAGTAATAATAAAATGAACATCAGCTTTGGGATGAATTAGGTGGCAGGAGCAGAGAGGACCAGTGTATTTCGGGAAGTGAATAGGATGTATATAGTGGCAAAAACTGACTAACCGGCTTAATTCTTATCTGAGGCTAGAAGGAGTATCTGTTGAAGAATATGTTCCTACATGTTCTTTATCCTATCCTATTTTATCCAATTATGTTAGTTTATTCTACTATCATAAGATCATTTATATTAGCCACTTATATTTCACCCCATCAAAAATTACAGTTCAATAAAACTAACCACCTAGAGGCACCTACCATCCTCTAGCTGCTTTCTTCCCTTACTTCCAGTTTTATTTCCTTTTCATCCTTAGTATTCCAACAGTATCCCCACCCCATCATACCTAATAAAACATAATAGCTGTATTAGCCATAGGGTGAAGGCAAATAGTCAAGTGCACCATGAACAATGAGCTGAAGTGGACCAGATACAAGGGAAATCACTTGATTCTGCCTTGTAGATTGGTATTCAAGTAGGTCCACAAGTACATGGTTCCTTTGTTACATAGAATCAAACTGGGTGGGGTTTTTTAGTCATCCTTCAGCCCCCTCCTCCCTCTCTCTATTGTTATTACATAGGTTAGTACTGAATAAAACATTGAAATCACACCCTTTAGAGCTTTCTTACTGACTAATTTAACATGACATTGACCATACATAGTCTATACAGTAAACACCCTAGCTGTAGGACCCTGTTAGAAGCACGGGCAAGGCCAACGTGAATATACCTCTAGATTTATATACCCCAGGGGTTAAAGTAGCTAATATCTATGTATTTTTGTCAATGGGCTTGTGTAGTTACATCCCACCTTGTGGCCCAAGGGATCCGCATCATCCACAACTGTTTTAATGGCCAGTCCTGCTTCCTCACTATGTCATTTAATTTGCATAATTCAAGGCGCAGGTTTGGCTTACACAGCTTGCTGTCCTTTGATATAGTCAATACTAACCATGGATGATCAATAACAGGGAGTAATCCAGCTGACGAAGAGAAAGAGAGTGATTAACAGTCAACAAAAAACCATAGAAGCTGGGCTGTTTGAACTAGGTGGCAGGGTTGCTGTAAAGGGCATGAGGTGGACAAGATGAACCAGCCTGACATAATTAATTTAAATGATTTACATTCCAAATCTGGATCATAAAGCTATATTAGTCTGTTTAGGCAGTAGGGAGGGCAATATAAGTGGATTTGAAATTAGCAGAATGAGAGAGGGGGGAGGGGTGACAGCCCATTCAGCCCAGATACTGTTTTTGAACCAACACCATATAGACCAAGTCAATAATGATGTCCACTTCAGTTAAAGGTACTACAGTCAGGCCCACTCATTACCACATATCAACACCCCTTCCAATGTGTATAAAAACACCCTACTTGCCCTCCCTTCTGATACTAATCATCTCCCATATTTACTTCTATTTGACAGCACTCATTCATCAGTAATAACTCTTACCAAATAGCCTTTGACCTACCCCTATCCCTTGAATGCCCCAGTCACAGTCAACTATGCAGCTGCCCTTTTACACCAATGCCCTCCTTATTGTGGCAGCCACTTTCGGTGCAATGGACTGGGCCAGTCCAGTGAATGACTATTCCGGTTCTGCCAACTTATCCTCAGCTCCATCTCCTCTGGTACACCACACTACTTCCAACCCCCCAATTCTTTTCTGGCATGTTTCTAAAGTAGGAAGAGGTAGTGGATTTGGTGGAGGTGGTGGATCCAGTTCTTTGTGCCCTTGGTTGTGGCTGTTTCTTTGGGGCAGCCATGACAATACCAAAACTACGGCCCCTTAGGATACTGAGTCAGTTGTCAAGTTCTTTCCCAATCCTGGAACTAGCTGATTATTTTTCAACCCTTCCTTCATATCATTTCACATTCCCTCTCACGGACTATCTAAGTACTCAATATTCTGAATCTCGATGTTATAACATTCCATTGACTGTGACATTTACACTGAATTAGGCCCAGCATATTGGACAATTAACTCAGTAAACACGTTATGTCTGATCTATATTTCACATGGCACTAGTGGCTAGTGGGTGGAAAGGTTCACCATTGACATATGGGATTGAGTAAGAGAAAAGTATTTAACATGGTGTCTATTTATTGGTTACTTGGCATGTAAGTAATGGCCAAATAATGAATTAAATGGCTTGACTAGTTCATAAACCATATTATAGATATTGAAAGATTTGAATTCATATAATTACCAGTATGACTATTAGATTTATATTCTTAAGCTAATGGTTGAAGCAGTAAAACAAGTAAATAATCGGACTATAACTCGTGTCCATGCTGTGGGTGGACAATGGCCTACATGAAAAAAACTAATTGTTGATAAAATTTATGGACATTGGAAAATGATGTCTGGTCCTTAGAAAATTAATGTGGGAGAGGTTCAACCAGGGTGTATAGTGAAGAATCTGTTGGATGAAGCAAATACTACTGGTTGCAAATGAATCCCCCACCTGCTTTCCTATACAGGTATCATATAAAACCTTACACAGCTGGGCCAAATTTCACCCATGTATTACTTGATCAACCCTTTAGCTCGGTATATGTAGTACCACTTAGTGGTTGGCCAATTCCCCTGAGCTGTAAGTGGCCTGTCTGTGTCAGTGAAGGGTGGATAATGTCGTGATATACAATACCCACCTCATCCCTGCTTGTTTCTGCTGCCTTTACTGCAGCAACACAATTACTGACAAATCAATTATTATATGTTTGCCCTACTGGCTAGCATTAAATAGCCCAGCTAACATTATTTGCATCTGAAGGTCTGACTTTACATCAAGTGCCTTATGGATATCTCTACTTTTCATTGTTTTTTTTTAAAAAAAATATGATCATCATTTCAAGCAGCTAGGTAGGCCATCTTAAGATTACATAGGCAATTGGTGGAATTACCACCACTCTTGAGGGGTTTTCATCACCTACTCATTTGAACTTTACCATTTTATACTATTGCCCCTCCCCCATTTTGACCATTAGCCATCTCTTTTTCTAGTGCTTGTCTGTTCTATTATTATTATTTTTTGCAATAAATGGCTATTATCCCTTTTATATCTATTCCATCTTTTATTAGGTGCTTGCTCCCATCCACTGCCATGACTACAGCCACCTCCATCCCTGTCTCATCCAACACAACATGCCCCCCCTCTTTTACAGCTAGGGAGCCATCCTCCAAGTCACTGGGCTGTGCCAATAGAGAGGCTACACCCTCTTCCCAAATCTTGATTTCCAACAGTGCAAGGTCATAGTCCAACAGCAGCACACATTCCCCCCCCTCTCTCTCTCTCTCCCTCCCTCTCTTTTTTTTTGGCAACACAGGATGAGTATCAAGGCAAAGGACTGGGAAGTCAAGCCTCTGCTTACTATTGTATGATATTATTGGCTGGGATCTATTCAAAGTAGGGGACCTAGCCAGCCCTTCCACCTCCCATTATGGCTAACAGTGGCTAATAATTATACTGCTCCAGCCTCTACACTTTTTTAATATGTACCTGTTCTCATTGTGAAGGAGAGTGTCAGTTAGCTACAACTTACACAGCATATGTTGAAATACTAAGGATATAAAGAAAATAAAACTGGAAGTAAGGGAAGAAAGCAGCCAGAGGACAGTAGTTGCCTCTAGGTAGTTAGTTTTATTGAATTGTAATTTCAGTGGGGTAAAACATAAGTGACTAACATAAATGATCTCATGATAGCAGAATAAAATAACATAATTAGGTAAAACAGAATAGGATAAAGAATATGTAGGAACATATTCTTTAATAAAAACAGTGTCTGCGGTGCTGTTACACTCACATGCAGCAATATACAAGATCCAGTACCTTGACTGTGAAAGAATATTAGTGGGACAGTCACTGGCACAAGATGAAGAACATGGTCCATTTATGGCTGTTAGCTTTGATATGGGCAAATGATGCTGTCACTGCATAATCAAGTGTCCCTTTCCTGGGCCGGATTTTCTCTTCGAACATTAATCACCACCTTCACCCATTTTTATTTTGCATTTCACCTAAGAAATATAATCAGCTGAATCGCGCTTTACCCATATCAACATATAATAGGGGCACCCAACAGGTAGCTGCTTTAATTAAGGAGTGGGAAATGGATTTTTACATTGGTCCTTGGAAGGGCTTATTAAATATATAAACATGACAAATATATACAGACAGCCTCACCAACCGGGTGAATCCAGAAGTTCGTGTAGCACATCATTCTCCCCGACCAATGACTTGACCAAGATGACTATATTTTCCAGTTCTTCGATCACTTCCTCCAGGGCCGCGGAGTAGGCGTACCAGTAGAACGTGCTTAACATGTACTTGCGCGGGGGGCGCTGTGACTTACCCGGCGGCTTTCCCGATGCTGGAGTCACTTCCTTCAGGGGTGGGGGAAAATGCTGGGATGGCTCAGGGCCGCTGCCGAGTGGCCCCTGGGAAACATGCGCCGAAGTCTCAAAGGATTGTTCCTCCCCCCCTCCTTCATCGCCCGGGTAGCGGTGGGTGAGGGTCTGGTCTAATGTGCGCGAGGTTCGCCGAGTGTGCATGGAAAGCCACTCGTCTTCGTCTTCACTTTCGTTACCTTCGTCAAAACTAGCGAGCGGAGAGCGTACCCGCCCAGCACCATCCACCTGATGATGATCGGGGGGTACTAAATGGGAATGTTGGGTCGGCACGTATTGGTTATACTTGCGGTGGGGATCGTGGTGAATCCCTCCTCCCAGATGATACTGGTTATCAGTGGGGGCTAACGTAGAGCGTCGGCGCCGGTGGTGGTGGCGGGATTGGGTCTGGGACTGGGGTTGGGAAGTGGAACTCTGATCCAATGATTGGTTGGAGTCGTTGTGATTACCGGTCCGCTCCCCTGAGTCTTGGAGGTGGGAACTCGGGATAATCTCGTCACCACCACTAACCGCAGCCTTCTCCGGCTCATTCACAGTAGATAACCGGGTCTCGAATGAACGCCGTGATGTTGGGGGCGCCAGGGTGTCCTGCGTGGAGGAATTCCAGCTGGAGTTCCGGGGCACCCCCGAAGGGCGTGCGCGTAGTAGTGAACGCTGGGGGGACGCTACATCCGTAGCCTCGCTATCCCGTTCCAAACGGTGGGACAGGGTCGACGGAGAGCCATTCACCGATGGGGTCGTAGGAGCTGCTCTTGGTCTGGGTGATTTCCGAGGTTTGGCCTGGGCAAAGAGGTTCGCGGGCTGAGACCGGGGATTTTGGAATGACCATTCGCTCGCACCCGATGGCAGAGTAGAAGCGGTTTCCCGTTCCCGACGGCCATGACGGCCCATGGCACTGTCTTCGTCGTCACTGTCACTTCCACTACTGCTACTATCGTCATCCGGAAGCGGGTATGTTGAACTATCGTCCAAGTGGGGCCGGGCATGGGCCAAATGACTTCTAATCTGACTGATCAGTCGGATCCGAGCGGCCCGCCCACTCGGTAAATAAGGGGGGAGCGGGGTTTTGCTGCGAAGCGCCCCGGCAAGGGCGTAAAAATTGATCAAGATGGCGGCGGTCATGTCCCGCCGGCCGTGCTGATTAAACGGGGTGATAATGGCGTGGTGAACCTGGGGGGATATGTAGTCCGTCGTGATGGACATGGAAATAAACCGATCCAGAATGTTTTGGAGCCGGTCCAGGATTTCGGCATATACGACTTTGGGGAAAGGTCCCTGGAGCCGGGGTTCCAGCGCAGATTCTTGCAGCATGATTTGACTGCGGCCGAGAAGGTCCTGCATCTTGCGGGTCGATTTGATGATACTAGCATTCAACCGTTCATGGGGCCGGAGGATGGCACGGGACGGGGGGAAATCGATGTATGGATATTCTACATCCATGGCGGCCACCCGTTCCCCAGTGGTGAGCAGGGTGGGGGTAGTAGGGTCACGATTCCCCCCCACCATAGGTTCGTTAGGCTGCAACAGGCTACTAGGTGGATTAAACCGGCCCGGGGGATGAAAACGCAAGCCGTGAATCGACATTTGCTGGGACCGGTTGGAAGCAACGGACTGGAAGGTGTCGGTCGGTAATAGGGATGCCACGCGTGGGTGACTCAGGATACGACTAAGTCGGCTCGCAGTTTCAGCTTCCGGATCGTAGCTTCGGCTTAAACGCTGCATGAGTCCTCCGGGCGTCAAGGCACCCACTCCACTGCCATTCTGGACCGTGTATCCACCGCCGTTATCGTCAATATCGATGGTACTGGCGCCCAACAGCGAATAAGGGACAGGCCCCGGTCGCCGCCCGGTCGTTTCGGCCCACTCGGAGGGTAGCGAGGCGACCCCGCTGGACCGCCGCGAGTGGCCGCCACCACCAATAATACTCAGTTCGTGCTGAACCTCCTGCCAGCGCACGTGCTCCAAGTACAGTTTGAAGAAATGATTTTGCGGATTGAGCAAGGGGTGAATGACTAGTTTGGCCACTAAGCGGGAAAAAATATTACCCAGTGTATCCAAGCCCAGGGCGGTAAAATGGCGCAGTTCGACGCGGGCAATGCGGGGCCACAGCCACGTGTTGATGAGCAGGGCCGCCATAATACCCACGAGCGTGTTCCACAGGCGCTTGTACACCAGGGTCAGGATCGTGTCCGTCCCTTGATTGCCGGTGTAGAGGATAAAGACCGTGATGGTGAAAATAATGATCGATAGATACCCAACACTCTTGTGGGGCGTGAAAATAACCACGTAGAAAGCCGGAATGGAAAACACGAGGGCGACGAAAAAGAGACCATATTTGTTGCCCGCGGTCATGTACCAGCCCACCAATGAAGCAAGGGCGGCGAGGCTGGTCCCGATAACTCGGTAAATGGACATGAGAAACGTGCGCCCAATAGTGGGGCTCAGCACAATCAGAACCGAAATGGCCAGCCACTGCATGCGCTGGTCGTTGAAGATAAACATGGACCCATCGAACCACGCCGGGAAGCAAAGCAGCGTGATGGACAGGGACAGTTTGGTGGCGTAGAGCACCTGGTAACTCTTGAGGAATCGCGAAAAGAGCCACAATTGGTAGAAAAAGACCGCACGTCGCCGGGCCCACGGGGACGAGTAGGCCGTCGAGGTCGAGTCCCGTCGCCTAGGTCCTTCCCTATTATCCGAACCCGGGGCCTGGCTACTATCGGATGACAGTCGAGGGAGGGAGGCATAGGGGCCCACCGCCGCAAGCCCTCCGACGGCCACGTATTGATCCAGCGAGGGTTCCCTCTCCCGGTCACTGAAACTGAAACTATTGCCGCGCGAGAAACTCGGATAGGTTCCTCCTCCACCTCCGGGGGTTCGGACCCGGCCACTAGTAATACCGATGGAATTGCGGCGGGAGGAGGGCGGCAGATGCCCGAATTGGATCTGGGTCGGAGCATCGTCCGAGGAGGGAACCCGAGGCGGGTGACTAACCAGAGATGACCGGCGGGGTTGCACCTTAGCCGGTGAAGAGGAAGGCTGGGAAGGGGTGAACTCTTCATTCTTGACCAGTCGTGAGCCGGTTTGGTCTACCTTGGGCATCTTGGGAAAGGGGTACCCCGCTTCAAGGGAGTGATTTCTAGCTCTCCCAATATCGGTGGTGGTAGATGGTTCGTTTACGCTGCCGCTGGTGGGGCGCGGTGACCGTAAGCGCCCCCACCAATGGGACCACCAGGTGGGCTGAGGGCTAGTAGGCGGGCTATTACGTCCACTACCGTTGGCTCCACATTCGGTCGCTGCTTCCGGCTCGGACCCACTTTCGGAATTGGTATCATCGATGTTCTCATCGAACACCTGTCGCACCACTTCCTGGTAACCATGGTAGAGCTCGTCGTATTCCGCCACCATAGGACTACCCCGGCCGTGCCGACGGCGGATCGTTGAGCCGCCCCCGCTAGGAGGGCCACCGTGGAGTGGGCGGGATTGGGTGGGGCGGGCCAAAACGCCCGTAGACCGGCCATACACGGTACCCGCGGGCATTTTACCGTACTCCTTATCGTGTTTCTTGCTCACCGGTGTTTTACGGTGCCAGTCGGAAAGGCGCCGGCGAAACGTTCCCCGGGACTCGGAAGTTTGCGACTTTTCGTCGGGATTAGTCTTCACGGCTTTGGAGGATGATGATCGCAGTTGTGCGCCTAGTAGGAGACCAAGCACGTAGACCCGAAACTGCCGGAGAACCCACCGGATATCGCTGTTCCAGCGTAGCCACAAACGTTTAGTTTTGGACCGGGCGAGTTGTAGGGTATGAATTTGCGTCACTAGGGTAGATAGAAGGAGGGCCACTTCACGGAGACTAAATAAGAAAAAGAAAATCAAAAAAGCCTCCTCCCGCGGTTCTTCGAAAGACGGAGCGGGGCAGTTGGGGTCACTCTGGTGGCCGTCAGCCCCGGGGTTCTGCCCGGGTTCCCGGCGGGAGTCTAGGGGTATTGAATGGTCCACCACGTTCATGGTGTGGCGGTATACTTTGCGAATGGCCGTGACTTCCAATTTATCGAAGCGGGCGATGGCTTGCTGGATCTTATTTACAAAATCCTGCATATCCGCATCGGATAGGGGGTCGTTGGATCGAACGGGATGGGGAACTTGATCATCGCGGAGTTCCGGGCTGGCGGAACATGGGGACGGGACCGGGGAAGGCGGGCCTGCTTCACCAGGCGGCGTACCTTCCGAAGGTTTCTCACTGCCCCTAAAGACAGCTGAGTGATCCTCCGGACCGTCCATCGTCGTTCCCGAAAACAATAGGGATAGACGCCGGGGCCGGGTATCTCGATTGAAATAGCCCTGATCGTCAATTTCAATGGACACACTGCTAACGTTAGATTGCGGGCGAGTCGGTAGATACTCGGCTTCGGATCGGGGGGCGGTTCCACTTTCCACCGCTGTGGGAGAAGGCTTCTCGTACCGGGGTGTCCCCCCCGCAGACAAGGGTGTCTTTAGCACTTTCGACTTGGGGTGTAATCCCCTGAGACGACGAAAGAGATTCACTATAGGCCCATGGGATTGCTCCTCGGGCCGTTTTTGGTACCGGGCTTCGATCACCGAGAATTTATGAATCAGCAGGTCATCCGGCAAATCGTTCACGATGCGTACCGTCGCGGTGGACTTGCCGAGGCCTTGACAGTTCTTAATAAATCGATGAACACACCGGTCGAGAGTCAATTCACAGAGATAGGAGAGTTCCTGAATCGACGGCCCAAAGCTTTGCAAGAGCTGCATAAAAACCTTCCGGTCCGCTTTGGCCAACTCCTTGGGCACACTGCGGCTCTGACAGACAGAGGCGGGGAAATCCATGGACCGGGTGGTTCGTAGGGACATGGCGGAAGTCGTTGGGGGACCCAACTCGGACTCAAAGGACGATCGTCTCGGAGAGGAAACGGGGACGGTGGCGGAGCGCGTAAAGGGATACGACCCACTATTTTTGGAAGGCTCGGGTACGGGAGGAGTAGGTTCCCCGTAACCACTCCCGGATTGTGGTGGAGGGGCCGCATCGGATGGACCTTCGGCAGATTCGTTGTTCCACGGGCCGTGTTGCTCAACAAAATCCTGAGCATGGAACAGGTAGCGCTCATTTTGGGCGGACAGGGTCATACTTCCCAGGTGCTGTGAGATAAGGAGCAGGGTTTTCTGGATGGCGTTAAAGTCCTCGGGCTTGTGGTTGGAGTAGGATATCTCGTACTTGGCTTCGAGGGCGGCCTCCTTTAAAGCCGACATGGCCTGTCGAACCTCGGCCATGTGAGAACTGAACTGCTGGGGCGTCAGAAGGGCGGATGAGTCCCGCAGTAGGAAGGCCTTGGTGGTGATATCCAATACTTTGAGAACCCGGCACATGACGGTTAATACGTGCTTCTCCAAGACGAAAATGGCCGAAACGGGGAAGAAGACGATGCCGGAAACCAGTGCGATATTGGCACCGAATATTAGTGGTTTAAGGAAGGACCATACAAAAGCCACGGCCCCGGTGGAGCTATCCACGTTGGCGGTCATGGCCAGAATCAGGGGAAGGCAAAACAGGATACTCGGGATAAAGTAGCGCTTATTACGCACCCGCACCAGACTCACCAGAAATAGGCCCAAAAAAAGCCACACGGCCATTACAGCCCGGGCCCCGTGGTCACCGCTCTGTAGAAAACGGCGATTACATTCCTCGGCAGCGAACCTACCCAACAAGGTGTATCCAAACGTGGAGCCCATGCTAATGTAAGCCAAGGCCATACCTTCCACGTGGGCCCCGAAAGTCGGGGCGGAACCGAGAAATATGGTAGAGAGAGGCAGCAGATACGAAAAGGGACCGATCCACCTACCAATGCTAGTGACGAGAATGAAAAGAGTGGATATAGCGAAAGTTAAGACGGAGCGGACCATAATGGTCATGGCCCCAGGGGCACGCAGCGAAGTAATGACGGCTTGCTTTTCTGCAGCCAGGGAAGCCCGTAACCGGGTCCAGCACCCGGGTGGTGGAGGTGAATTGGGTGTTGCGGGTGGCCGAGAGGATGACGATGACGACCGGGGAGAAGGGTCAGGATCATTAGAATCGAACGACCGCCGCCGTTGCCAGGACCGCGATCGGCCCAGACTCGCCCGACGTGACTGGAAAGGATGGTGATCTTGGCTTTGCCAGGTAAATTGATTCAGTTCCCTATGGGAGGGCCCGAGCCCAGATCCAGGCTCCGGATGCGAATACGGATGTGGTTGTAACCGGGTTAGGCGGTCGGTAGGACTGATCGGGGCGGTCGGATAACGGGCCATGCTGTAGTTTCGGAACACTGAGGAATCCGCCGGCTGCGCTGCCAAATGACCCGTGGAGTGGGAGGTTCGCGGGGTTCGATCCCGGGCCGGGAGGGGGAGGGTCACCGGCGGGTGAAGGGGCTCCAAGAGTTTACTACGCCGGAACCGACTAGCTGAGCTGCTTTTGCGCCGTCCGGGTACGACGGCTGCCCCCAGGGTCGGTGGTTGGGAAAGTAGTCCTGGGGCCTCCCGACTCTCGAACGACCGGCGGGACTCTCCCACCGCCAGATACAAAGAGGTGGACGTGGACGTGGGCATTGCCGCCACCGATTCGGCGGGCTGGGTGGACATGTCGAAGTAACCGGGTCTTGATTCCGACGACATGGGGGTAGGGTGGGGAGACCCGGTGGAGCCCACGGACGACGAATGAGCCGAAAGGGACGGCTCCTCCCCCCTTCCCCGGTGGGGGGAACCCTTGGGATGGTGAAATGAAGGGCGGTGCCGTAGAGGAGTGGTGCGGCTGGGCGGGGGGGACGCCCCCCCTATTAGTGGGCTGGGTGGGCGGAATAAAGCCCGGGAGCGGTGGGGGCGTAGGCGGTGCGGGAGGGCCTTGGGGCGGTGGTGTCTAGGGGAAGTATTAGGAGAACCATGTGGAGGAGTCGCCGCCGTCTTGGCCGACCCGGACGGAGATGGAATGGGCGAAGGTGCGAGTGACCGAGACGGAATAGAGTCGGCTGTGGAGGTGGCTTGTTCCATGTAAGTAAGTAAGGTCAAGCAAAGTACACAGTCACACACTGGGTCCGCTGTCTGTGCCGTTGGAAGGCAGGGGGTATGTAGAAGGCAGGTGGTGGTGGTAGAGGGCCTCGGAAGAATTATTAATTAGTCTAATAATTTTAGTTTGAGAAATTGTTTATAGGGAGTAATAATAGTAGCGGGCAGGGATCATTGAAATTCAACTAATGAAATAATGATAATAATAATATACTACTAAGCTAGGCTAATTAAATCAAGCAGTATATTACAGAATCATATAGATAAAATGGAGTGGGCAAGCTGTATTATTTATAAAAAATGTAATAGAAATATTAATATTTCAGGGGAATCCTTATAACCTAGGGCTGGTAATGGAATGGACTGGGTCAAATCCAAATCAGCGAGAATAAATAAATAGGAGTGTTTTTGACAAACTGATGAATTGATAATACAGAGCGCGGGACTTAGGTTTATAAAGAACAACAGGTATGCTCTGTTAAGGAAGGGACAGCCCCCAATAAGTAGCAGTGATTAGATACGGGGAGGGTTGCTAATGGCCCGGTACCACTTTGACCCGGGTGCACCATTGGCTTAGGTCGACGGGAGCTGTGACGGCGGCGTACAGGAGGAAGTGGACCCACTCGTTGAGGGCCGAATGATTGGGTAGATGACTAGCCCTTCTCCTCCCACACACACACGACCACCCTAATAACTAAATGTCTCCTGCGGCAGGCATTCGTTGATAAGCAAAGCGGCTGGGCCAACATTGAGCCCTTTGCCTGAGCCCCTTTTTTACGGAGGGCTATTATTGCCAGCCAGTAGTAGTATCTGATCCCAAAAAGCAGGCCCCCCGCGTCCAGTGGTTTTCATTTAGATTTTTTTTAAAAAAATAATTAAAATGAGAGATGATATCGATATCCAGTCAAGAATGGGTGGCTGTAAAAGATAATGAAAAAGGGAGTTTGACGCAATAGTGCCATAAACGGTGGCCGACGAAAGGGATGTGAAACAAAACAGCCTTGGTGCAACCCGACAGATCCCCCCGACCAAAAGGTGCCAAATAGAGGCGAATTTAACGTCAAGATTGAAAAAAACAAACCAGCAGTATGGATTGGAACGCCGCGACTCTTGGGGTTAAGATACGCTACGGTGGGTGTCCCCCCTCTCTCCCATGGCTATAACCATGGGGCAATCGTTACTGCTTCCGATGTACCCCGAACTAATTAACCGCTCATCAAGGTAAGGCGAGAGCTTTACCCCACCGGCGGTTTCGGAGCCGAGTGAAAGCTTTAATGGGTAAATAAATTGAATAATGCCCTTCAAAGTCACAAAGAAAGGGGCGGCCTCAGAATCCCCGGCATGCAGTAGGCTCCTCGACTCTCTTCCATCCTTCTCCTTTCAGCTTGGTCATCAGCAGGGGGACTGTGTTTAAAAGCAGAGGAGAACGAGACGTGGGAGCTCAATAAGCACCAATCTAGTCACTGGAATAAGCCGCTAAAGCAATACTGCATAGACGGGGCAAAAACAAGAAAGCGTAGAATAGCCGGAAAGGAAGGGAACCGCCGTGCATTACACAGGGGAGGACGAACCGACATCTTCTCATGAAGTAATAAAAGAACGGTCCCGCTAGTGTCAAAAAGGGTGGGGGGCATTCCCAACAAAACTCAGTCCCCAGGCTATACAGGGAGGAGGGGAATTTCGTATCGATTGGTGCTTTAATTTGGAACCGAATCTTTACAGCACAATACCCACTAACTAATAGAGCAAATAATAGGTAATTTTCAGCTGCCACTCACTCTCCTCCTTGTCGGGAAATATAATCTCTGTTCTGTTAATTATAAATTAGTCGTGGGTGGCTATTCTGGTCCCCAGCAGTGTGAACAGCATGCACACTGTGGTCTTGTTGAATCGACATGCCGAGAAAGGCCCAACAATGTAGAGCACTCCACTAGCTTGACACGCCAAGCCATGGCCGGCTGAGGCCGAAGGTCACACACAGCTACACGGCCCACACTGGACTGGAGGAGCGGGCCGCCGCACCCCCGTTTCTACGGGGCCTTCAGCAAATGAATACACGCGGGGAAGATGGTAGTGGTCCAGATGCCAACAGCAGATAGAGGAATAAAGTAAAAATAGAAATGTCGTCTCAGCCAATAGGCACACTATCATATACGCCGAGACTACCCCATATCATTGTTATATTTATTTATAAGAAAGCTGGACTCGGGCCGAAATACTACTTGATCACAGAATCCGCTTTTCAGTTTAAATAGTAGCGTGGGGTTCGACCTACTTTTAGTATGTTTAACCTTAGCGGCGCAATACCTTTTGGCAGTAATCCCTTATTTATATTGACAAATGACTGTCAGTCTCATGTCATTTTTTCATCCTAATAGAACATAACAGACCTGCGGAAATGTGTTTTTAGTGTTGTGTATCTTCCCCATCACTGCTACTCCTTTGCTTGACCAGTTTACAAGGCGATTCCCCACGACCATGTAATTAAACCTCCAGGATTCCCTAGTATCGCCAAAGTTGAGAATGCCGCCCTAGTTGGGGAGGATCTGGCTGTAGGAGGTCTTAGGCGTGGGTGTGGGACTGGAATGAATTAACCTGATGTTCAGTGAACCCGATTACCAGATACAGTGTCAAGATAGGCATATCTATATAAAAAAGTGATTAAACAGAAGATACCCGGCTCTATTTAGTAATTTCAAGTGAATCACAATCAGGTGGATTAGGTCTTAATTACCAGAAACTACATTATACCACTGGGCTAAATGTCCTACAGTGTATAATCGATTGTAATATCACGATTAAATAAGAAACGATATATGTAATGACCGGGTATAGCGCTTGCATAAGTCACGAACAATTCCCACCCTTCAAATGTAGTGACAAGCTGGCGTATGTATGTACTCCAACCCCTGACTAACGGCACACTGGGGTGGATGTTCTTATAGCCCAATTCCTCAAGACATTGACGTAAGTTTTTGGAATAGGAAAATAATAAAACATGATAGCACCATTCCACGGCAAAGCTCTTCATTTAAAACTGCACCAACGGGTCCTTGAGCCCTAAGCTTCATTATTACACGGAACCAGGCATGGTGAAACCCGATGCCCTGGCCCTAGGTATCTTCATCCATACAACCAATTTACTAACATTCGTCGCATCGTATCGAGTCTAACGAGTTCTGGAATACTTAGACCCACAATGGCGACTCAATAGTAGTCTCAAATACATGGTCTCCATCTGAAACTTGCATACTCTGGACCCTGACAAACCACTTATCTAATCGTTTAAGCCATTTTGCTCGATCTAACTGAAATACCGCCATCTATATGTCCCGAAAAAGGGCCCTATTGACATTATCACCTATCAAACACCGGATGGCCATTTAAATTTATCAATTTGAAACAGTGCCTATCGTAGAGGTCAATGATGGTCAGTATTTTTTTTGCTACAAATTAATAATTTTCTTGAACTATAGACATACCCCCTAGGTGATGATTGTTAAGGAAATGGTATCAAACGGTATGAGCACTTTTGGCCAGACAACCGAGGCAATTTCTAGGGCACCGAGCGGCTTAGTTTTCATGCTGGCTGTTATTATTACGATTAAAATTGGGGCCACCCCGTCCTATAGATACAAAAAAGGAGGTATTATAAGATCCAAGAAGACAATTAGCCAACAAAATTTAGCCACACTCTATTGAAAAAACTAGGTATAATGCTGTGTCAATAACCCAATTAAAATGCCTCGATGAACGTGAAGTTGACTAAGAAAAGGGGTGGGTTCAAAGTTTGGGTACTTACCTCGACCAGCCCAGCCACCGCCGCGAGCGTTACCCCGACCACCCCGACCTCCTGGAGCACCACGGCCTCCTTGACCACCCCGACCGCCCCGACCTCCTCGACCGCCACGGCCACCCTGACTGCGGTACTGGCCCATGTCTTCCTTGACTAAATCTATAATCTAGTAGGGCCAAATCAAAACAAAGCGATGTAAATAAAAATAAATAAACAGGGGACAAGAGAGTCAGTAATAGTGTGGATAGGCCCTGAAGATATGATACTGCTAAGATCTCTAACGCGTTTAAAATAGTACGAGAGGGAGTCTACACTGGCTTACCTCGGGGGGCATCTGGACGTATTTAATAGTACTTCCGCGAATGTAGCACTCGGGGAGATGCCAGAACTTTTGACCATCCTACAGAATTGACGAATAAAAGGGGGGGTAGGGTAGGTAGTGAGTTAATAAAGAATACCTATTATGGTCGAGGGAAGCCGCGGATCATTAAGTGGTTTAGTTGAGTGGAAGTGGGTGGTTATAGGGATAACTTACAGCGGAGGTCTGCTTGATTTCGCGCAGGGTAATGTTCATGAAATTGTCGTATTGTTCCAGGTGACCCGTGAAAGTTTCGCCATTTTTCAGTTCGACTTGCTAGGGAATTAAATGCGATCCATAGTGAATTAAGCAAATCCGACGGTAATTAATGAGCCAGTGGGAGGGAGGTCGTTGCAGCGTCGATGCGAAAGTTCCAAGTAGCCTGGACAATAATAATGGCGCACGGTATGGTCCAATGATCCAAAATCGCATATTACTTACAATCATCCGCCCTTTAGCGACATTCATCAGAGAGAGGGGCAGCTGGAGATGCGTATAATGCCACGTGGTTCGTGTTCCGATACGATTGAGAAGGAGGGGAGGGGATATATTATAATGGTAGGTATAGAAGGGGTCGTCGGGGTTAGCACAGTGATTCCAAGAAAGGGTATTTTAGGCGAGGAGTTTTGTTGGTGGGTGTAGGGTCGACCGACCATCTGCCTATACCCGGCGCGCCTGGGCCCCGCTGGGAGGGGTGTAGGCTTATAATATAGGCCTCTGCCCCTTGGAGTGCAATGGGGCTGGATCCGTTTCTTGTTCAAGGCAGACGATGAGGGTCCGATCGGGGAAAATACGTACCATCTTTAAAGACTGGTGTTTTATGAAACCAAAAAATAATAATAACGGCTGTAAACAAGGAGAAGTAAAGAAGGAATTTAGTGGAGATAAATGGGTAGGCTTGGGGGTCACGCGTGAATGTTCATTAAGTCTGGAGGTGATGGTGGGTTTGGAAAATGGTATCCGCCTGGTGTGTGATTTGAGTGAGTGAGTGGGTGCGGATTCCTTGTGTCTTTCTGAGGAGGTTGGGGAGCAAAGCAGAACCCACCCCACCTCAATCAAGTATATGCTGCTAAAAATGCTCTGGGTGCCTATAGTGAAGGGGGACGCCGTTGGTTGTATGCACTCCCCATTTGACCACCCACCCAAAGAGGTATCTCCTCTGTATTGTACAGCTTGTTGGTAACTGGCATTATCTTGGACCTTTGCGAGCTTGCTACACTCCTCCTCCTCCGCTATTACCCCGAAAATAGGGTATCATAATAGAAGAGTAATGAGTGCCCTTTCACCTTACTATAGTATATAATTAGTAGGACTTTTCCCGCTTGGGCCACCCACAGACCTTGGACGGGTCCCCGGCTGAAAGACGCACTACCATTAAGTCCAATAGAAAGACAAGAGAGAGGCCCCGCCACCGTCCCTCTCGGCTTTTAGGAGAGCCACCCGCCTATTTTGCAGGGCCTAAAACCTTACCAAAGAGGCCGAATGACGTTTTGTCCACCCCTATGTTCTTTATTTGTATATGCGCAGTGAGGGCTCTTTTTCCCGGGGCCATTTATTTATCTTAGGCGGTATATTCTTCTCCCCAACCACACTCTCTGTATTTTTCTTCTCTAGTCCGGAAATTTAGATTTACATTCACCATTACCATTATCCACAAGCACTCTCTACTTTATCTCTTGACCGGATAATACACCCCTCCTCCCCACCAACACCGACCCAGCCAAACCCATGTTCAACCTACCAACCAGCGAGTCACCCCAGGTCCACCATACTCTGGCCGGTAGCCGCCTCCGGGGGGAACAAATGCGGAATCCCACCCATGGTTCGCGGACCATGACCCTCACCGAACCGGCTACCCAGCCCGACCCTCCGGCGGGTGGTGATGCTGCCGCCGCCGCCGCCTCTAGCTCGGGTGCCGCCGAAGACCAACCCCACCGTTTCCCAGGTGTGCTTCACCTGCGCGCCGAGACTACCCCTGGTCGGTCCCGACCCCGCGTCCGTTGGGACGACGGCGTGGTTGACAACGAGTCGCTGAACCGCAAGAAGTCCAAAGTATGCTGTATCTTCAAGAAGGCCCGTCGTTTTGACGAATCGGACTCGGACGAATCCGACGATTCCCATGGCTCGGGTTCCGAAGAGAACGAAGCCTGCGGTCACCACCACAACCACCACCGACATAATGGCGAGGGTTCGGCAGCTGGGAAACAGCCCAGTCTACCCCCTCCCAACGAGTACGAGCGGATGCCGCGCTATACTAAGAAGGCAGCGGGTCACCTATCTTCCTAACAGTATTAAGAGATAGATAGAGAGGTCTTCTTCACCTCCACCACCACCACCGAATCATTGACATACTCACCTTACCCCACTGTACCTATTTTTCTACACTGTCATCATCTATCATTCGCTTTTTTATTATGTATGGATTGTGAACATCTTACGGCTGATTACTGTATGGTTTCCTTGTTTTACCTCTTGAATCTTGCCTATATAGCTTTTTCGTTTTGTTCTTTCCTGCTCCTTCCCTCCTTGTAAAACACCCTGGCCTAGCTTTGGCTTGACTTATACGGTTGGCTCGCTGGCCCTAATAGATATATCAGCAACATATTCTATTTTTATATTGCCGATTGCCCTGATAGTGAATGGACGGGCGTTGACTGGAAGGAAGTATGAATATACATTAATTAGTCGATTGGAGGAGCCCAAGATGGGTATGTGGGGTGTTCGGAGTTAGGTTAGAGTTAGGGCTAGAGGGGGTCTTGCTTGGCCCTATTAATTACGGCCAGTTAGGTGATTATTAAATATATTAGCTGACATGCCTGGAACCAACGGAATGACAGGGGATAACCCCGGAAAGTAGTGTGGGGAAATGGAGGCTAATGTGGTTGGTTGGTTAGTTTAGTTTTCGGGATCATTAGATAGCGGCCTACCTATACCATTCATGTCCTATTATGGAAGTCGCTTGACAACTAGCCAACTGGTCCAGAATCAGCCAACCCTAACAGCAGCGGAGAGAGAGGGCACACCCAATACTCTTCCCTCTGCAACCAGGTATATTTAGACGGCCTACTGTGGTAAAAGTCAGCTGCCAGGGACCCGGGTTCACCCGTACAGGTAGTCATGGGGAGAAGGTTCACAGCGGCGTTCCGGGGCATCTTGCCTAACCTGGCCTCAGCACACTACTATTGCTGGCCCTCATGAAAGTCTCCAATGCCTCTCAATAATTCAGTAGTGTAGTGGCGCCCTTCCCAGCACCCGTTCACATGGGCCCAAACGCCAGTCACACCCACGACGAGCTCCACCAATTTCTGACTATAAGCCGCCCTAATGTCTCATGTTCTTCCACCCGCCTCGTCCACTCCACTACTACTTATATACCCACCCGCCCGCCTTTGTGACTCGCTAAAATCATTCCCCAACTATCCTCCTTCTTTTCCTTCTTACTCCCGTTTACTAGTACTACTTTGACTTCACCTACACTTACTCCCCCTCTTTAGTTCCCTACCCCACATTCCCATCCGCCATGGCTGACCACACCAAGACCAACATCATCACCCTGACCCGCCATGTGCTCACCGAGCAGTACCAGCACAAGGACGCCACCGGTGACCTTACCCTGCTGCTCACCGCTATTCAGCTCGGCTGCAAGTTCGTCGAGAGCTGTGTGCGCAAGGCCGCTTTGGTGTATTTGTAAGTAGCTTACTCCTCTCCAGGCCACCCGCTTAAACCTAATTAGTCCATGGCGGTTGACTCTACCGCTACTTTCACCTTATTTTTGGCCGTGTCAGCCAGCATACTCTACCCGCCTATACGCATACACACACAGTCTCTCTCTCATTTTCTAACTACCCGACCATTAGTATTCCCCCCCCTCTACCGCTTACCCTCTCTCTCTTCATGCAGAACCGGCCTGGCGAACCAGACCAACATTCAGGGCGAGGACGTCAAGAAACTGGATGTGTTAGCCAACGAAATGTTCGTCAACGCCCTCCGCAACAGTGGTAAGGTCTCCATCATGGTTTCCGAAGAAATCGACAACGCCATCTTCGTGGAAGAGGGCCTTCAGGGCAAATACTGCGTGACCTTCGATCCCCTGGACGGCAGCAGCAACATCGACGCCGGTGTTAATGTCGGCACTATTTTCGGCATCTACAAGCTTGTAAGTGTCTATGCGTGTGGTTCCTCCCTCTAACTACTAGACCACATGTCTGGTCTATGATGTATGCGCTGGGGTCCCTGCATATCCACAATACCGCTCATTAAATAGCCTAGCCCCCTTTGGTATATACGTCATAGTCTAGCCAGCCAAACCTCAACCCTACTAACCCTTTCTTGTGTTGCTAATACCGGCCCTTACTATTTCTATTTCTAATGTTACCCCATCCCCTATAGGATAACTTCCCCAGCGCCGAGCTCAAGGACGTCCTCTGCCCCGGTACCGAAATGGTCGCCGCCGGCTACTGTATGTACGGCAGTTCCTGTAACATGGTGCTAACCACGGGTAGCGGTGTCAATGGCTATACCCTGGACACTTCCCTCGGTGAGTTCATCCTGACCCACCCCAACATCCGGATTCCCTCCCGTGCCAAGATCTACTCCGTCAACGAGGGTAACGCCTTGTACTGGGATGACGCCTGCAAGCACTACTTCGATAGCGTCAAGTTCCCCAAGGACCCCGCCCGGAAACCCTATTCGGCCCGTTACATCGGTTCCATGGTGGCCGATATCCACCGTACCCTCCTGTACGGCGGTATTTTCGCTTACCCCGCCGATAAGAAGTCCAAGGACGGCAAACTCCGCATTTTATACGAGTGCTTCCCCATGGCCATGATCATCGAGCAGGCCGGTGGCCGCGCCACCACCGGTAAGGTTCGTATGCTCGAGGTAGTGCCCAGTGATATCCACGCCCGTTCCCCCATTTTCTTGGGTAGCTCCGAGGATGTGCTGGAGGTGGAGGAATACTACCGCAAATACGATTCGCTGATCTAAATCGAATAGAAGTAGAGGAGGGGGAGGAATACCCCTCCCATATTATTTTTAACCCTTTGTTCATATTCGATCAATGCTCCAGTATATTACTTATTGCTCCAACTTCAACTCGCCAACCCCACCCATACGAATAGTACCTTCTATATACCCTTTATTTAATTATATTCCAAAACGAATACCTGGCTGCCTGAGTCGAATGGTACATACCCCAATAAAGTTTTTTTTCTACAGCTCGCGTACTCGATTGGGGTAGTTCATATCTACACTTAGCGGCTGGCAAGTTCAGTAGGGGAGTTCTCCAGGTGTGATATCATGTTCAATTCCGATCCACCACCGCATTCGTCAGTAACTCGATAGCGTGTGAAAAAAATACTTAAGGAGAGATATATTATGGTGAAGGCAATTGGCGAGGAAAAATAGCAGAGCTTATGGATCCAGGCGGGGGTATTATCCTAAGTCAGGTGACATCACATGACCATTTACCCATTCTGCGTTCCAGTCAGAAATATCCAAAATTCAGATTGCCCTAAGTGGCCTTCTGATATTCTCTTATTCACCCCCATTGGGCGGGTTGGCCTTGCCTCGTATTTAAACTCAATCCGTTTCTCTTAGGGAGCTCTCCTTATTATACTTCTTCTGCTCTCTTTTTGATTATTGTATTCCTGTACCTATTTATTTACACAGTAAGTATCTCCGCATCCCTTTGCCTTTGTACCATTATTCATTTATTTTTTGCTGTCGGTAGTGCGCGAGTGATGATTTAGAAGACGAGTCCAAAGGGGTTTACACTTCTATTGACGATAACCCTTTAATTTGGCAATATTCTTTTTGGCTGACCGCTTTTCCATGCGATTTCAATTGAATGGAATAACTGGTTATGGAGCTCTACCGTTACTAATGTGTCATGTTTTCACGACCCTTGTGTATGTATCTTCGCCAACCGCGCTACTAGATTCCCTGCGTCCGTTTATTGTTTTGTTCCAATACTTAATTGTGCCCATCACGTCCTTGCTAATGTCGTGGGTGTAATTGTTTATTTATGTTGACCGATAAGGTGTTAGATTGTTAAATAAATATCATTAAGCGAGTATTAAATTCGGATTTGATAGACATGTTATATTGTCATTAAGAATTTCTCTCATAATCTCTCTGGATAACGGGCACCTGTGCCGTATTCGCTGTTGTATCGTTACACCAATTGGTGTCCAATATGATTCTAATACGATGCTTATGTATGGCCCAACAATTTACCCCTGTTATTGGGATGTGGAGATACGTTGGTGCGAGACTAAGTTGTCATGCAGCTACAGGGACTTAACCAATATGGCATACACGCTGGTTGAATACATTTAGTCCCGTTTTCTAGTTGCCCACTTCTAATAGTGGATCAAACCCGTAAGCCGCGATTCCATGACCGGATATACCCAAGGCCAGTCCAGCACAAACTTGTGATACGGGATTGGAGAACCGGGTAAAGAACGCCAAAATGCAGAATATTTGCCAATGGTGTAAATGGATACGGTGGGGTTCCAGGAGACGGGGATTGGGGTCCTCCGTCTGCCAGGCTTTGTAACGGGCCCAGAAGTTACGCCAGGGGTTGATGGCCCACCATAACTTCGCCCAGGTGGACTCTGTGAAATGGCCAATGGGCTTGGGTGGCGGTGAAGGCAAGGGCACGGCGGCATTTGAGTTGGTTGAGACTCCGGCGGCTGCTAGTGACTGATACTGGCCCAGAGGATGTTGGGGATTCCGGCCATGTCGGTGAGTCCGCCAGGGAATAGCATACCGAGTCTCGTAAGTAGAAACCAGGACCCCCAGCCAAACGAAACCGGTGGCCACCAAGAGGCCCGACAGATACAAGGGCCCCAGCGTCTGGTCTTGGTCAGCCCAGTTAAAATGCACAACTCCAAACCCCATCACAATGCCCGCAGCGGTGAGGTTCATGACCCAGGCGCCCCAGGACCAGGTTCGCCAAGTGGGTAAACTCACCTTCATGAACGGGAGTTCGCCTAATAAACCCCAGCCCAGAATGCCAACACCGTAGCCCAGAACCGTCCACCGCGATAGAGTATGGGTGTAATTTCCCAGGGTGAACACAATGTACGCGTATCCAACGAGTTGGGCGGCATCTTGGAAATGGTGAACCCCGTTTTTCGCCCGGCGCTCCCAGTTGTATAGCCACGCAATGGAGCGGAAGGCCAAGGGCCCGGCCACCACTAACAAAGCGAGGAATTGTAGGAAAATGGTAACGTCGAATGACACCAGGGCGTTGATACTGTCAGGGTCGAACATTAGTTGCTTAGGAAAAGGAACGCAAATGCTTCAAAGCGTAGTTTAAAAAACTTTTAAAGGTTGGCTCGGAGAAGTCAACTGTGACTACTTATGGTTGCAGAAGGGGGGGGGTATCTAACCTGGATCGCCAACTATATATAGAATCTCCATTCATTAGAATAATATTAAATCCAGTCCGCCCATTCCGGCAGTCTTGGGTAAGAGTTATATATATATATCCCCAAGGCACATGGCATGTTTGATGGCCCATTCAGCCCAAAAAGTTCGCTAAATTCGCAGTAGGACTTTATTCAGGGCCAGGAGCGGTGCGCTTAAATAGACCACTGTAGATGATCGATAAGGGGCAGAGGGTGATGTGACCCCTTGACCGTTAATCAAAGGGTATAGGATATGTGTGTGGGGGGGGGGGGAAGAGATGTTGGCAGCTGATGGAGGGCTTAATTTGGGTGAGCAAGGGCCACACTTCCAGGTGACTCGGGGCGTATAGTCGCCTGATCTGTCACAACCTCCACTAGGTTATCAGCTGACATGGTACTAAGTCCACTCCACCGAAAATGATGACTTTACACTTGACCTACCCTATGAGGATGTGTCCGCAACAATGCTGCTGCCCAACCCTACATGGCCGCTGCCACCTATTATAGGTATTTTTCGGTCATTCGGCCAGACCCGATAAAAGGCACAAAGTTGTCACCCAAATCCAAGTGTAGGCAGCAATGCGTATACAATTCGCTTGGATGCCTCGATATTGCTAAAGTAGGTTGATTCAATAAGATATATACATCAGCCAAATGTTTAGAAAATTATTATATTAATTGATTTATTTTGGCTCTATGGAACTAGTCAATATGTGGGACAGAATCGGAGTCACGGGGGATACCCATCCGGTTTTAAGGGAGGAAGGGGGAAGGGAAACCTATACTTGAAAGTCGTCACCCGATTTTATGATTGATGCCGGGTCAGCAGGTACACCTATTTTTTAGGCGGAACCAACATTAATCTGCGCAAGGGGTTAGGGTGAGGGGCGGTTTAGTTTCCGTTACGACCTACTTATTTATTCGCAATAATGAAATATATAGGCAAAAAGAATATCAGCGCCCTTCACAGTAACGACATCTCCTTCTAGAATGGCCAAGGTGACTGTATCGGTATCTTCGTCTAACTCGGTGACCTCCGCAACGTATGCTTCCTCGATATTATTCCGATAATAAAATTCAATCCAATCTAAAAGCCCAGAATTAAAGCAAGGTGCAGACCAACGTATAATTATGGATTTATATACACATACGTAGCAATGATCCAAATATTATTAGCACTTCTATATATATATATCCTGATGGTTAGTCAGCCCAGTCGAGTGGGCTATGTGGATCTTGAGAGCGGTGGAGTCATCCGGGGAGGATTAAAACAGAGTGATGCCACTGTGTCTTTAGTTGGTAATGCCAGAATAGGTAATGGTCACAATATAATAATAGTAGTTTACTGCCGTACGATGGACGAATACGTGGCACATTTCGCCGATAATATTCTCAATAAGCATGCTTATTTGTTTTACGATTACGGAAATGGGTTGGTGGGCAGTGGGCGGTGAGTTTTGGAATCTGTTAGGGGGTGGGGAAGGCGAAATATTGGACTAAAACAGACGATCCAGCAATGCAAGCCAATAGCATATCCTGGTCAAAGTAGTAGATGGTAAGTGCGAGTTTAATAATACCCTTATTGCTGCGGGGTGAGGGTATGGGTTATATACGAAGGTCGGTGACTTAATAGTCAAGACTAGACCGGCTGTTCAGTTTAGCAGGTATTCCAATCCATCTAATGTTAAAGTACCAAAGGAGTTCGTCAGTATTATCTAGAAGGGGAGGCTTCCGAGGACTACTCTTTGCTAGTTCCGCCATGCTAACAGGTACAATTAAGTGGGTGTGATTCTGCCTTTGTTGTCAACCGAGTGACTGGTCATCACCACCAAAAAAGGCCAATCACTTTTTCAAATGGGCACATTCAATCAGGAGACATTGTTGCCTATGATAAATTGCCTGGCTTGAATCAGTTCATATAAAGAAAAACTGGTCATAAACAGATTAAAGCTTTTATAATGATGCCTATGGTTTCTATTGTGATTTATCATGGGTGAACGATCAGGGCAAAGTGTATAAGCAATCTGCCACAGATACACATCAGTCTACCAGAACCATTTGGTTATATGCACAGTGTATTGTTATTGTATTATGTGGTTAGATCAAGCTTCAGAAATCATCTAATTGCTGATTTAAAAAGCGCCTGCGGATGGGGTAAGATTAAATAATAATAATTTTATTAAACGCGTGACCCCATGGGCCAATAAAGGAACCACGGCGATGCAGAGGGTACGGCATACATGATGTGTCTAGGCAGGGGCAAGGTCTATCCACTTCAATGCCAATATTCTAATTGTTTCATAAGATTTGGAATAACCATACTAGACATGATTGTGGACACAAAGTCGCCTGTCCTTTAAACAATCATACAAGACGTGGGCGAAATTCCACCGAACTGTAAGGGCTATTGGATAAACTGAACATGGGTGATTAGATGGTAATATCATTCAAGTCGAGTAATATTACTTGTATCCAATGGGTTTTCGGTATATACAGCAGGACCAAACCTCCCCAATCTACTCCTGCCCAAGTCTGCTTCAGCCTTTATAACTGTTTTACACTGGTATTTTACATAATGAAGTCCATTTTTCTAAATATATAAACAGTGCATGTTTAACCAAGGGCTAAAATGGGGTAGTACTGGTCTACGCGATTGTGGGTCTACTAAACAGTAACCAGTTTTTTAGCCCTATCAGCAGTGAGAGCACCATATCTGACGAAGTCGGGAATATAAAAAATACCTTTAGAAAGATAGCAGGCGTGGATGCTTTCAGTAAACTGGCATATAACTGTGTATCTGCTTTGGCAATGATAGGCAATGGGCTTTGAACTCATCAAATAAAGATAGGCTATTGGGGTTACAAACACGCTAACCAATAAGTGGCATACACTAGCATGGAGGTAGCAGTATAATGACATACCAATAATACACAGAAACAAAGGTGTAATTAGTTATTGATTTCTGAATAACACAAGTATTGAAATACAGAGTTCAGCATGAGATATAGAGGGTAAACTGTGCATATAGATGGATACTACAAATGGTGGGCATAGCAACTATGGTATGGAATATCAGTCCAATATAACTTATATTATGACAGCCACTGTGTGTTGTGGAAATAAGGCACTCTAATACTTTATTGATCTATAGGGATATACTGTTTAATATATACACCTATGGGAGCCACTTTAAATTTGACCTGTTTAAAAGGTAAAACAAATGAGCTATCAATATGGGGCCCCAAACACATAGTACTATCCAGATGAGTGGCTATATATGTATATTAGAGTTAATGGGGTATGCATAAGAGGGGGTGATGGTAGGTCCTCAACTAGGGGGGGGTATTTGTATATGAGGATGTCACTAATGGGTTGTCCAGGAATAGGGATAGCAATACTAAAAGATATTCACTGGCATCTGGGTAGTGGATTGGGAACTTACTATCCTATTTCCCAGGTAATAGCCCAAGTTAGAAGTTTTAAATAACCCTCATGGTTATTAGATCTAGCTTAAGACAGATTGTATTATCTGTACCTTTGTCAGTGATTTGGATATCCTTTCAGCCCACATCTACCATAGTAGCTAACCACTTTTAATTTACTAGGAGTTTAAGTAGTGTTGCCCAGGTTAACCACTCTTAGCCTGTCAAGAGTCCCGAGGATAGGCTTCTAATGGTAGGTGGGGCTTAGGCTCAGCCAAACAGGCTACTAGTATCAGGTACAGGCACAGTACTAACTAATAAAGGCTAAATGTAGGTATAGGTAAGGGATATGCTGTGGGCACACTTACTAGTTAGTATGAGGAGAGTGAGTGTATATAGAGTCTATTGGGATAAACTAAGGGGGATAAGAATAAGCTAAAGAATCTAACCAGTCCCAATGGGGCCTGGTTATATATATATGGGGGCAACTCTAGAGGGAAGTCCCAAGGCAGGGTGCTACTAAGACTAAGATATAGGTAAATAGGCCAACCAGATAGTTATTAGTATCTAGAAGACTCTAATGGTAACTGGAAGAGTCTTTGGATCAGCACTTAAGTGATTAGTACAAAAAGGCAACAACCAGAAGGGGAACAGTTATAAGATATAGGATAATCCTATAGTACTGGGGGTAGTCATGGGAAGGTTAATATAGTGCTATAAGGCCTAATAGGGATGGGCACTAATGTGTCAAGATTAAGGCAGATTAGATGGTCCAACACTATTATTACCTATAAATAAAGATTCATTCCCTCTGGGGGATATTAGATCCTCTGAATATCCATAATTTAAGACAGATCCCATGGTACCAGGTGTGACTATGAGAAAGCTAATATGGTGTGATAAGTCCTAATATAGTTGGGCCTCTAAGCTGGCCAGATTAAGGTAGATTAGATGTTCCAACAGTAGCTATTCCTAGTAATGGCTTAGAAAAAGAAGTTATATTCAACACCCATTATGCTCCCAAATATTCTTATCTTATATTGCTTTGCCTAATAATTAATATGGGATTATTTTTTCTTAAAAGGGCATACCCATTAAGGGATGTCTAGTAATTATCTCTAAATTCCTAACACAACCCTAAAAATATGTTTTCTATAAACTTACATATAGGCAAAGTTCAGCTCATCTATGTATCATATAACCTGTTTTAAGGAATTGACTATGAATGTAAAAAATATTTTTCCCACATGTTTTACAAACCAAATCTAACACTGTTGAACCATATGTCACCAATATTAATAGTAAATGTGTCCATGGCACCCTTTATTACTAGTCCCTGTACCTGTTGGGTAATTTGTTTTAAAAACTCATTATGTTAATAGAGGGGAAAGAAAAATTTTTCCGTAAAAATATTCCTTTCCCCGAAGTAGAAAGGAAAAATTTTCATGCAAAAATTTGTTTCTATATCTTTCTCCTTCTTTTATTCCTTCCTACCAGCCGACCCTAGTGGTTTATTCTATTTTTCCAGTCAAAATTTTATCTGTGCCGTGTTCTTTTCACATGGGCGCAACGACTTTTCGGTTATTGCAGACTGGACTTGTCCATTCAGCGTAATAAGTAACGCTAATAAAATAACAAACGTCGACGGCATCTATTAACAATAATGAGTTAGTTAAGAGTATTCTCAAAGGCATACCAGATAAAAGCTGACCCATGTGGACTCTTAGCAAACTAAGAGGGGTTAGCCACTGCAATAGAGTAGGTTAGTAATAATCGGAGTAAATCAACCAAGTCAGTAAATTGCAATATCCAATAATTTAATCCCCAACTAATATGTAAAGAGAAGCAGGCGAATATCACTACTAATTTTCCCCTAGATTTCTATGTTAAGGATTGTAGTATACGGACACTTAAATTGGTATGTAAGAGGAGGAGGCGAATTGGGGATGATGGATGTTAAGAGAACAGTATAAGCTAAAAGGTCATCTTGGTTGAAGAATCGAAGATATGTACAAAATGTCAAGATGTGGGGTGAAAGCGAGAAAGGGGAGGGGCAGGGAACCCAACATATGAGCAGCATACACAGCCTAACCACCATTAGGGACGCCGTTTAACTAGGAGAGTGCCATACCCTTCGAAGATCGTCGACGACACTGATGCGAGAAAATGGGCAAGGGATCACCAACTATCCAGTCGGATATTCGGCTTTCGTCGTATATTGAATTTGTAAAATTAATTATTTTTGATATACAGGCGAACGACTCCCCTCCTCACCAAATCAGTTGATGGGGATTGGTTTATTTGTCACCTATAGCCTTTATCCCCAAGCGCCTCCCTTCCTACAAATGCACTGCTGTTGGACTTTGGCCTCGAGCAGGGATACCTTGGGGATGCGGGTAGAGGAAGTTGCCTTTCTTTCAGCGCGGCCTCTAGCCCACGAGTCTGGCTCCCTACTTGTGGAAAGAGAGATGTTCGCCAATTTGGATGAGACGGTTCTGGGGATAGACTCGATCGTTGTTTTGGAATAATGGGGACAATTAGGCAGGGTTATATATATAACAAAGAGCTACTATAGGATATAGTGCTTTTATTGCCAAATCTAATGAACCCCAGCAGTAGCTGCTGGAAACCACTAAAGAAAAATAAAATAGTAAGAGTCTGAGAGCAAAATCCGCAGATAAAGTGATAGTGGCCCCATGGTGAGGAGAATTGCCCCTTTACTCATACTGGATGGTAACTCGGTTCTTAGGCAGCTGTATTGTTAGGCGAAATCGCTGTTGAATACAGCTCTTTATCTACTAGTCGCTATAAATAACGGCTGTCTGCAGTTTGAATGTAATGGGGCACCACCAAAAGGCCCCCAAAATCGTTGAAGCTATCATCTGCGTCCAGTAAGACTTTATGGAGAAGGCATATCCCAGACATATTAGGGCACTGAAATCCTGGTCGATTTTCCCCAGCATATAGTAGCGACTTTTAATTTATGCCACCTCAAAGGTTAACAATCAGGACTTTGGGCCATCGACGTTCTTTGTAGATTGCCGATCAGGCACAACAACATACATGTCGACAGGAAGGTTCTCGCGTTAAACGCCACATCAATCCGCACCCGAAGGCATTGTAGTAACAGGAATACTCAACCCTGGCCAAGTTAACTGGGGCGGATTAAATTTATAGGGGATTTGGATCGACATAATTATGACCTGCCGCAAGGCTTTTTCCAATACTGAGCATCCAGGGTGTGTCGGTGGTTGGAAAACCGGTGCTTCCGCTCGGCGGTACTTCCTAGGGCACCGTTGCCGTAAATTGGCTAATCAACTTGAGGAATGAACATCCGCCCTACCACTAAGTACTCGTCGCGCCTCCTCTCAGCCAATTTAAACCAGCCATAATCCGAAGAACCTCACAGTATAAATAGCTGCCCAACGACCCCCCTAGTAAATTTGTCACATTCGCCATCATTTCATCCTCATCATAACCGTCATTCTGGGATCCCCTGAATTACCCCGCACACACTGCAGTATTGTAATATCTACTTATACTACCTACACTAGCTACATATCACCACCTACCATCTCTAATAATAGATCACCCCGTCCTCCATTACATTTGTACTTTCGCCACCATGAAATTTACTACTTCTTTGCTTGCTTTAGTGACCATCTCTGTCTACGCCCAGGTCATCGCAACCAGCATCCCTATTGTTACCACCAACTCTCCTACCTACCCTCTTGTCCGCTGTTTTAACCAATTGCATGTCACTATCCATCAATTAGTTCGCCGGACCCCGCAGAACGAGCAGACAAGTGGATCGCCCTCAACCGGCCCCAGTAATACGCCCATCCAACAACCAACGGGAAAGGCTAACCAACAGCTTCAGAAGCGTCAGGTATCTGCAACTAAGGCCCCATCGCCTTCAAAGTTCCCCATTCCCAGCAGGAAGCCGGCCGCGGAACCCAAAATCTCATCTCCTTCAAAGATACCTGTTCCCGTCAAGAAACCCTCGGCCACCTCCCCACCTTCGAAGCAACCTGCTAATGGGTCTGCCGCCACAGGGCAAGGTAGAAGGACGACCAAGCCCAGCACCAGTCCCAGTCCGAAGCCCATGTTTGTCGGTATCAAGTATCCTGGGAATAAATAAGGCCCGATAGTCACAGTATCCCCCTCACCGGAAGATTTGACCCAAGGGAGTAGCCGGGAACTGGCCCGCGCCCACATATGCTTTACTATTGACTTCCCCGCTTGGAATACTCCTACAACACGAACTTAAAATTTCGATAAAAGGGTCAAATTGGCCGCCAGGCCTTTCCGTTTCGAATTGTTTGAAATAAAGATTAACTGGTTTTATAAGCCTGGCACGTGAAACTGGCGTATTGTTTTGATGGCACTGCTACTCAACTAAAATTCAAGTAGTGGTCAATATGAGAATTTATATAGACAAATGAGGGTCATTCTACCGTCAGATACTTCCGGTATCTTACCTATTCCTGGAGGGGAGTTAGACGCAGGCAGGAAAATGTCAAATGGCGAAAGCAGGGTCGGGCTCGTTCAGACAACCTTCTACATTATCAAAGGTGATGAATAAGGCGAAGAGTTCCAGGAACAGAAAATAGAGACAATTTCCCAGGCTATGTTCAGCGATGTCTCCAAAGCAATTCGAGTGGTTAAAATTGGTTGCAATAGTTTGCCTGGTGGTTTTAACAAATGCATTCACCAATAAGCCGACTGGTGGGTTGCCAGACTGGTTTGGCAAATCATTTAAGGATCGCGACCGAGATCGAGTCCAAGTGAAGGATATCCCGTCTGGCCATTTTCTGTGTGTGAGGTGTGCGGACCAATAGTTCAGACAAGTTTCCTATAGGAGAGAGGATAAGCTAGGCAGTATACCAAAAAATCCTTAGGACAATATATATACTACTGGTTGAAAATCAATCTCCCGCCTATTGTACTGCCATAGGTTCAGACGAATTTCCCTTCCCATGAGACAACCTAGTAGTATTCCCTCACCACATAATGACTGCGCATTTGATATCCACAGTTACACTCTTTGAGCGAGCACTTGGAAGACCTCCATTTTGCTGATCTGTGTTAGGGCCTAATTACTTCCACTTTCAACCAACCTACTAACTACTTCTATTTTTGTCAGCTACATGATTCCAGACGAGTTAGTGGGAAAAGCCTTCACATTAGAATAAGGGAGTGACGTAAAAGTTTTCCTTATTTACATCTTATTTCCATGAATGCCCTGGAGGATCCGAGGCATTCTCGTTTTTCCATTTTCCATTTTTTCCTTTCTCTTCTCGTACACTGTTTAAACTTAAGGACCCAACCAGCTTCCCCCTTCGTGGTTTTCTAGTCGTCAGTTTGTTTGAGGATGACATCCAAAAGATCATAGTATAGTCTTAAGGCTATATCGTCGAATTTTCTTATTTATAGTCTCCCAGCCAGCCCTTAAAATGGCAAGTTATCTTCGAGATAAGGTTTTATTATTCGGAATAAATATGGGTGAAGTTCAGCTCGATTGTATAGGGTTTTAACTGTTATGTGTATGGGGAAATCGGTGGGATATTTATTTTCAACCAGTAGTATTTGCCTCATCAAATCGATTTTTTGTTATACAGCCTTGTTGAATTACTCCCATATCTATTTTTAACTTCACCCAGCGTTTTACCCAGCATCAGCCGAGGACTTCAACCGGAAGTTAATTTTTCGTTTTTCTTAATTTTTATTAAAATCTTATTTTCAACACATAGCCACTGTGGCTCCTCCAGTACCCAACTCTGATGACGGGAGTTTAGGATCATTTCGTGTGGAACATTTTGCACTGTACCCCAGTTCGACCTCCGACAACAGCTCTGAGCTGATCCGACTAGCCGAAGGACCATTTCCCGAGTTCTCCATGTTACATCTAGGCACTGGCCCCTCGAAACTGACGTCCGGTGAACCTTCCAGTCCAGAAGGGAGTGGGACATCCAACCCCAGCTCTGATCTTGGGATGGAGGTACCTCAAATCACTGGCACAATACCTATTACCCCATACTCATATCATTTCAAACCTTATACGATTGGACTGAAATCTACTAATATGAAGTACAAAGTGTAGATATCGAATGTGCATGTTTTAAAGGGAACACGTACCCTTAGGCCATCTATTTTTCGCGACTCATTCGTCAAACTCGGCCAGTTCGTCAGTTACAGCCTAAAAAGGTGCCAACTTTATTCACTTTAACTATTAGGCACTCTTAGAAAATTGTGCAGAGAGTAATGGATTTTTCTATATGTAACCTAGGTATACCATTGTTCTCAATATATATATAATCCGATACTCTACCTAAACTGCATCCCATTAAGAAACCCAGTGATTAAAAGGACGCTGATAAAGATGACTCCGTGTAGTCTAAGTTAAGAGGTGAAGTATCAATCGCTATATTGCTACCGTAGTGCATTCTTACAGCGAATTTAAAAGCTCAGCATGGCGTAATTCAATTCTTTGAGTTTTCGGACATCGTACGAATAATCCTGTCAATCAAATGGCATAAGGTAAAGGCCTGTGTTAGTTAAAAATAGATCTACATACAAATCACAGATCATATTTAGCCCCGGGCAACCGAAAAGCCCAGGCGGTGGGACGGAATGGTACCAGACTTACTTCAAGAATATACGTAAAGGTAGTTAATAATTCCTTGATGGAAGTTAAAATGCTCTGTTTGCCGAAAATGTCCTGCACGTTCTGGGCGATTGTGTCGCAGAAACTCGTTATCACCGAATCCCACAGGGAATCCACTTCGGTCTTGGAGCGGAAGTCGCGTGTGGAGGTAAGAATTTGGTGCTCGATGATGAAGAATCCGATGATATCGTGGAGTTTGCCTCGGAAACCTTCGAGGGACCCCCGTTTGAAATCAAAGCGCCTTGTAATCATCTGGTTGGCCTGGGTCTGTGTATACAAAATGTTTGTCCCCGATTCAAGCGTCAATACGTATGGATAAGTAAATAATGAGCCATGTAATAATAGGGATTGTCGAGCTTATAATCTCCACCAACCTTAATTAAGCGGACTCGGAATGTAAGAACAGTCGCCTATGGCTTTGCACACCAACAATTGATAGGGCCATTTTCGAGTAAAGCAGACGTATAAAGAAACATGGTTATTGTAATGGTTGGTAGAGGAAATAATGGAATGCATCAACTTACTCGTCGGTCTTCCTCAAAAGACTGCTTAAACTGCCTGCGGTGTCCGAGTTTATCGTGGATATGCAGGCATTGGTAAAGAGGGTGCAAATCGAGGGCGGACAGATCTTGTGCTATCAAGGGGGAGGGGAGGGGAATAATAGTCCAATTGAAAAGGCCCGTTAAATTTCGAGTGGGCGAACGTGAATATAAAAATAGACGCAGATTCGAGCAGGAACTCGCCTGATGATTATTTCGATTACGGGTAAACTACAGAGCAATGTAACATATCGACGTCGGCCTACGTAATTAAAAACCGGCGTTCACTTACGGGATACTCCCTCATCGAGGACGAACTCGACGGCTGTACTAACGTGATCAATTTTTAATTCGGAGTGTTCGCTATTGCGCTGCCGCCGGGACGCCCAAATTTCCTGGCGCTGTGCCATACTTTCCATCAAATTCCGACCAACTTGACTCGACTTGGTTCGTAGCTGGAAAAACCATTCGCGCATATCGGCAAACACCGCGTCACGCAGCTGGATCTCAATCGCCGGCAAACTGTCGTACAGGTAGCGGGCAAAAGAATAAATGAGTAGCGGTGGTAGATAGAGCTCCTTCAGTTTGTGCAGGGTTCGCAGAGCGGCGTAGAATTCGCGGTTTTGGATGTCCTCAATCACCCGATCGGCCATTTTAACCACTTCTCGACAGGAATCCACGCTTTTGGACGCCATCTGAATATTCCGGTGCACTCGTTTCAGATTCAATAGCTCCGCTTTTTTCGTATACAAATCCCGTCCACTCTGTTGCAGTTGGCCGTTGAGGTATTGCACCTGGTTATGGAGGTCGACCGTGTTCTGGCGGACTTGCAATAGTTCGTCAACGGCATGGGTGAACTCCTAAGATATGGGCCAAAATGGGTATCGAATTGTCAGTAATGTGTATTGTATGGGGGTTGTGGTTACACCTTTAATATGAAGACCCGTGTGGTCAGGCGAGGTCCAAAGCCACCCCGGGATAGACCTAACCCCACCGAGCAGGCACTATATAATAAAGTAATTGGGGACCAATGCGTATATTAGGCATAGGTCAGAATGGGCTTGGACCTGCCCCATTTATGCCTCGCTCATTTACTAACCTGATGATGAGCCCCGCACAGCTTTTCCATTTCGACCTCCTTCTGTTGGGTAAGGGAACGTAGCTGTGACTTAAACTGGTCCTGCTTACCAGTTCGGTATACAGAGCGAATGACCGGTCCGAGTTGCTCCAGCTGCTCAGGGTCGTTCCCCATGCCCAGAGCGGGCAGGCCCAGCGAGCCGCTAATAACGCTATTGATAGATTGGAGAGATGATGGCCCCTCGGCTACGGGTTCGGAGCTCATGGTAGGAATATAATAGACAGTAGGTAGTTCAAACTCAGATAATAAAGTAGACAGGTAGTAAAATGGGGTAGCTTAAAGATGAGCTCAAAAGTCACAGCCGGAATCCAGGGGAGGAGGAGGAAAGGCAGAAACGGGCTCCGATAAAGTATGAGAGAATGCTGAACAGCAAATGGGTGAGGGGACCAGGTGTTACAATTCTGACATCCTTTTCAGTAGTCTATAAACTAGTGGGAGCCGTTTTAGTTTAAGCGCTTATTTAGCGAACTGAGGGGTTCGGTAGCCATTTCCCCCATTAATCAAGCTATCAGCCTGTAGTGGAAATCCACCATAAACAACTTGTACTATTAAAAAATATATAATTATAATAAAATTTCTACTGTCGAGGAGCGTATGGGTAGTGGATGCTTTTAAATAGGTTTATCAATAATGTCTGGATTGAACATGTAAATAAAGGGCGGGGAAAGTAACTAGGCGATAGTGATAGCGCCGATAACTGTAGACCACGCGTTGAATTACTTCCTCGACTTCAGTTTGCCTGATGTGGCTCTTTCCTTCCGCTTCTTGACCGCCTTGGGCATCTTGACCTTGCGCTTTTCGCGTGCCGATTCTTTAGCCTGCTTCTTCCGCTCCTAGGAACATGGGATTGTCATTATATAAGCCAGTTCAATACGAAATCGATATTTTAGTACAAACCATTTGGTAGCAAGTGCATTATAACAAAGCCCGACCAGGTGGTAGACGCTACAACTCGACCAATAGACATCCCCTTAGGTTATAGGTCACTGAACACAGCTTACCTTTTTCGAGTCTTTGTCTTCATTCTTCTTTAGTCGTGCCGCGCCAGATTCCCGGTCCGAATAGTCATCTTCGTCAGAACCAGATGCCTCGGCTTCGTCATTGGACTGGGCCTCGTCCTCGTCATTGCCATCAAGATCATCATCAGCAGCCTGCTCGACGTTCCCCTGGCTACCGAGATCTGGTAGTACCCCAGACGTGGTCCCTTTGGTGCCAACCAATCGCCGATCATTGGATTCGGTGAGGCTTAGACCGATAAAGTTTCGGTACAACAGCTGAACGGTAGGAGATATTGGGGTAAGGAAACAAAAGGGTGATAATACACCAAGTCCGGGTTAATTCAGCAAAGCTATTAGTAGTGAAGGTGCAAAATGCAGCAGGCCCGGCGTATCAAGCCCTCTAGTTGGATTTCATGGCCCAAAGGCTCGGCCAGAGAAACAGTGATTCCAAATCGTATCTAAGTAGGATGGTCCGTTCACTTACATCATCACCTTTGCCACGGTTGAGTCTATGGACATCGTTCTCGTAATCAGGCACCTCGTTCAAGGTTCGGGGTAAAAACGCGTGCTTGAACACTTCTTCATCCACCAAGCGCCGGTCCTCCTGTGAGAAAGTGGTGGTGTACACAATTTTCTTGGATTTGCTGGACTTCTTCTTTTTAGTTTTGACGGGCGCTGCATTTAAAGGAAGTCCGTCGGGTCCAAGTTCAATGGTAACTGGCTCTTTTTCAACGGCCGATTTCTTGGAACGGCGCTTCTTTGCGGGAGCGGGGGTCTCGGATAGGAACGGCACAGGTTCCACTGGGTTGGGGTCTGGTTCATTGATTCGGGTTTGAATCTACCGTGGATAGAAATGGGTATATTCCAAGATACAATTATTCAAGGGATCAGTAACCGCAGGTGTAAATTTAGGTCAACGAGGATGGACATGAAATTATCCCTAAAATATATAATTAGATGGGGTATTCGGTAGACTGTAGTAGCAACCCATATTGCTTACCTTTTCTAGCTCCGCATCCATAGTCTCATCGGCCGTGTCAAACTCAACCGAAGTGACAAACCGGAACATATCCAAGAGACCCATAACCTGAACTCCTTTACGCTTAAAGTAGTCATTAACATTAGTACAGTCCATACGCAAGAAGTCGAATGCGTGGGGATGGTCGTGTTCAACAGACTGGGAGACATCGATGATGTATAAAGTTTTGGCGTGGTATCTAATACGGGTTTAATAGTGGGCGGGATGAGAGTCACACGTGGGTTAGCTTGGGCAGTTATTCAACAACGGCACAGATCCATGTATTTTATAGGTATATGTTAGAAAAACCCCCGACCAGACGGCCAGCGTGAGCGGTTACACTTCAAGACTAGCCATGACTACGTCGCAGCATATCAATATTAAATAATTTGGACTTACAAAATGTTGTATTCGCTCAAGTCTGCGTGAACTAGGCGACACACCTGGAACATAATACGCATGATCTTGACCAGCTGGTGGTAGAGGTTGGGATAACGCTTCGCCTCGATTTCGGCGTCCTTGAGGCGTGGGTATGCCCTACACAAGAATAACCGACATTAGAACAATAAATCAAACAGCCCTGGTTAGTCATCTTAGTATTTTCTTAAGCAAATATCCCAACCCTAATCAAATTGCGATGTTGTAAATCAGAGTCATTATACCGTATATACACATGAATACCACTAAAATAAAGAATATGAATAAATAGTGCCTACCATCCATTACTGTCCCCCAGAAACGTCATGACCAAAACGTGCATACGAAGCAGAAGAGCGTCGGGGCAGGCGATACCGGCCGCGTGAAGTCGTTTTAAATTGCGCATTTCTTTTTCGGCCCAAACCTTGACCATCTTGCGTGGATTGTGCTTACTGTAACCGTGCCGGAAACGATATTCACCCGTCACATAGCGATCCCGGTCTTTGAAAGTCAGAATAGAAGTTTTGTATACCTTGATGGCATAATGCTCTCCGGCGTCGGTGGTTGCGTGGTAAACATTGGCCTAGTTGGGAATAATTTCAGTAAAAAAATACCGATCAATTAATAAGTTTGAACTGGGTTGAGTGATTCTCGAATACGACAGCCAAACGCGTTACTGGATTCCATAAATTAGCAGGCTGGTGGTATATGGGCAAAATTCCGACTTACCTCCTTACCGGTACTAATACACCCGTTAATCTCTTGGATAAAGTTCCGATTCAGCATTTTGAAGAGAATGATACGGGTTCGCGGATCGAGCACCTGCTCCGATGTGGCACGATCGGCCTTGTCGGTGAGGGTTTTGCCTCCACCAACAACCTTTTTGGACATAACATCAGAGTAATCGGCATCGCCTGGTAGGTAGAAATATAAATAGAGAATGGGCCATTAGCCAAGTGTACAATATGCTTCACTGGTATTCGGGTGTGTGATATACAAACACCCTAAAGTCGGTTAATTAGTAGTAGTCAAGGGCACCCTTTGACTTAAGCTCATTAACAACAGCTGACAGAGTCCGAGTTGCCCCAGCTTAACCAGAAGCTAGAGTGCAATTCCAACAGACACGGGTGTCTGAGGTAATTGAGGGTGTATATGGCATACCTAAATGAATACGGCTGGCAAATTTGCTGAGTTGGTCCGTTTTTGCCCCCTTGTCGGGGTAATCGTCTTCAGAGTAGTCGTAGTAGTCGGAGTCCGCCATATTGCCAAAGTGGGAAGGTCCAGTTGGTTGAATTGGGAAATGCTAAAAAGTAAGACGAATAAACAGGCGAGAGAATGTGTCTCGGCTTAGTCAATGAATGAGAATTCGCGGCACTGGGTTAGTAAAGCGTACACTTTCGCTGGTCCATCGAAATTCACTGACTCGGCTACTTAGAAACCTAACCCTTGCCCGAAACGTGGTCTCCAAAAACTGCTTGAGAATTGTCAAATTAGCAATCAAAAGGAAAGAGCGTTATATAAAAAAAAATGGTTCGACAGGGTTAGAAATGGTAACGTGACCTGAAGCCGCCCATCAGGCCACCTGCATACTATAAAAATTACTTTGTATTACAGTCAACCACTATTCTAAGAGGTACAATGGATTGCCCCTATAAACTAAACTGTGGTATAAGCCCCCATTAAACCTACTATATGGTGCACATTTTGCATAACTTGCCAGTTCCGACTACCATTCATCCAAGTATCAATTTCGGGATATATAAATGAATTTATTGTTAAGCAATGGAGCTCATCCGCCTATGAGGAACGGTTTCCGCTCGAATACTTGGTCATATTCAATTCGCTTTATCGGATTGAGCTATAGATCAGCACTTCCCAGCCGGAGGTATTTACAACATCAGAATAAACTAATAAGCGCCGTCTAGAAGTTGCAGGCACTCCTCCTCGTTGTAGCCCAGGAGGTACAATACGTATTTGAGACTCTTCTGGTTGATCCGGGCAGCCGCCTGGAAAAGATTCGAATAAACATCGGGGGGAAAATGCAGATCCTGATCGTTAGAGTCAGTATAGATGAATGTGTATTCTAAAAATACGGCTGTATAATTAAAACAATCATGTTAGGTAAATGGGAATACATGGGAGATATTTTGGCGTAAAGCCTGCCAACTTACCTGTTCCTGCACTTTAGGTTTGGCATTAAATGCGATACCAAGACCAGCCTTTTCGAGCATAAGCAAGTCATTGGCCCCGTCACCAACGGCCACAACCTGTTCTAGGCTGACTGACTCGGCCTGGGCAATCACCTCGAGCAATTCCGCCTTCCGTTCAGCATCAACCACAGGACCGGTTGTTTCACCGGTCAGGGTCTGTCCATCGGAGGAAACTTCAAGGTGGTTGGCGAAGGCATAATCCAGATTGAGCTCCTGCTTGACATAGCGGGCAAAGGGAGTGAACCCACCGGAAATAACAGCCAGTTTAAAGCCCAGGCGTTTCAGAGCGCGGCAGAGGAGGCGGGCCCCTTCGGTGAAAACGAGTTTATGCTGAACGACCGGGATGATCGAGACGGGGGCATTCGTCAAAAGTTGAACGCGCTGACGGAGCGATTCCTTAAAATCGATTTCGCCGTTCATGGCACGCTCGGTGATATGGGCGATTTGGTCAGTGATCCCGGCCTCCCGGCCCAGCTCATCGATGACTTCCTGCTGGATTAAAGTAGAGTCCATGTCGAATACTACTAGCCGTTTGTTGCGACGGAAGATATTGTAGGGCTGCAGGGCCACGTCGGTGCTGAAGATGCTACTCAGATCCATGAGTCGGTGCCGAATCATATTGATATCTTGGTCCCGGGGCACGCTAAGTACGAAATCAATAGCGGCACAGACGGGCTCCCGGTCGAGTCGGATCATTTTCTCCACCGAGATACGGTGATCCAGTAGAAACCGAATCCACTGGTTAAGGAAGGCCGTGTCCAAACCGGCTTGATTAAACACGGTAGCGGTGTACTTCGCGCGGTCGGCGTAAGGGGCCTCCTGAATCCAGCGGGTCACAGCCACGGGGTTAGCCGCGTTGGCCTCGGGCTTGCGGGACAGTGGGGCAGCCTCAGGGGCGTCCCCCTCGTCCTTTGTCGTAATGGCGCTAGTGATAGGCTGCGGGACAAAGTACTGACGCAGGTTCCGAATCGTATGAACCAGGGAGTTATCCGCCTCATTCGAGGAACTCCCGTCGTTGAATATTTCAAACCCGAGGGATGCTTCCCATTCCTGAGCCGCGATCACCAGCTCGTCGTACAAGGCCAGGTCCTCGGGAACCAATGTCACCAGCACCCCGAAGGTGACCTGATGGTATAGGCGGGAAAACATGAAGTCCTCGATGGGACAGCGATAACGGGCCACGCACTGGAGTAGGCTGCCGATGATATCGGTGCCATGGGGCCCACTAAGGGAAATGAGGACTTTCTGCTGGAGAACCATGGTGGCCAATGGAGGTAATAAAGAGCAGTAGAGAAGGCTGGTAACAAAATGGGAAGGGAATATAGGTAGCCCGGTTCAGAGATGCTAGTTTTTCAAAATGGTGTGACTCACTGGCCTTTAGTGTCTGATTAAGGGGGCTTTTGGCCGCACTTGACCTATCTCCCCAACATCAATAGCAAGCGATGCACAGAGCCTTGCCAGTGAAATGTGTCGGTTGATTCAGTCTTACTCTGCCGAACTATTATCAAGGCCCACTGCCAAGTACTACTACTGGTTGCTATGCACGTGGATACCACCAGTGGCCCGCATTAACTACATGTTCGCGATGAACGGTATTGGGTGGTGACATCCCTTAAATTCAATGTCGATAGCTAATATACCACTGGCTATAAGTGAATCTCCCGCCTATTTTTCCGTACACGTACCATTTAAACCCTTTTACAGCTGGGCCGAATTTTGTCCATATGGGAGAAGTTCATTCAGGCGGTATAATGAAAAATCCATTGGATGAAGCCAATATTACTGGTTAAAAGCCATTCTCACATATATTCAACCATACATGTATTATGTAAAACTTTAAACAGCTGGTTTGAATTTCACCCATATGCCTACTATGCACTATATTCCAATAGGACAGGGTTTGATTTTCAGCCTTGACAAACCCACTTATTATAGTAAGCCGTGTAATCAGTGTAGAAAAATGTTAGATTAAAACCGTAAGGATTTGATTGATTTATGAACTGTAATAACAATTGGATGTATTTTCGGCCACGGACCTGCTAATCGAGGAAGGAGGAGGTTGAGGGATTGGCAATACAATATAATCTTAGACCCCGATCAGTTACACCTAATATGGTACAAGAAAATATGCTCTAGGGAGTGATGTGCAGCTTTTAAGCAATATTGTTGACTACTAACTGACTTGCCGCTTCCCAAATGGCCAAATACATGGTGATTATTCAGCCCTGGGGGCCTATATCCAACACAGTATAATGCAACTTAACCGGCCCAAATATTTGATTAAATCATTCTTATGATAGAAAGATTTACACACTACACCCAGCCACATGCTATCCCTATTCGACAATAAATATGATATATGGATAATACACTGCGTGATTCGGAATTTAAAGAGAATGCTCAAGATATGGGCGGCTATTGAATACACCACCGAATTATGTGATAGATAACTGGGCATAATGCTTGATACAATATGTCTGAGAGAGAGAGAGGGGGGGGGGGAAGCAAACCGCAGACTAGGTCCTGTATTTCAAAAACGAGTGGTATTTGGATAGGTTGTGGCTGTAAAAATTCGATAAATGGGCGGCCACTTAAAGGCCATCAAGGAAGGGAGCCCCGTGTTAAAGTCAAGACGCCAGGTTATCACTGCTACATCACTGAGCCAAGCACTGGTGAGTTAGGACTTTAAAGCATTGTTATAAGTATTAGATATACCGACTTATTTAACTAAACACATCAGTAAGATATAGGTGGGTTATTACTACTGTAGGCTGAGTCTTGGCTTCCACTACTATAACCCCTATGGCCTGCTTCATAGTTACCAGTCATATACCCCCAGTAGCCAGGGCCCTGGTAACCATGTGGGAGAAGTTCATTCAGGCTGTATAATGAAAAATCCATTAGATGAGGTCAATACTACTGGTTAAAAGATATTCTCACATATTCATCCACACACATATTATGCAAAAACCTTATACAGCTGGTTTAAATTTCTTCCATTTGATAAGACAAATACTACTGGCTGAAAATTAGCATCCTGCTGATTTTCCCATACACATATCAGTTAAAAACTTATACAACTAAGCTGAACTTCACCCATATTGATGTATTGAATGGTACTGTAGCAGGGTTGCCCTTAGGTGGTCTATAATTCTCCCCTGTTTCTGATGAACTATCAGCCCTCCTAATCTAACCTAATCTAGATGTAGTAATTATCTATCCCAACTGTGGTGAACTTACCACATTTTTTACCTACTTTTATTTTTTATCTATTTTTCGCACTTATCGGAAGTATGCCCCT